>BRDA01004408.1:129176-143690 GCA_036984385.1 Crenuchus spilurus | reverse complement strand
GATAGAGAGAGAGAGAGAGAGAGAGAGAGAGAGAAAGAGAGTATTTTAAAACAAGATAATTGAACATTTTGAGCATTTCTGCTGGTCCATTTGTCATAAAATATTCACACAATGGAAATAACTGCTGGCCATTTAGGCTGTTAATTGTACAGTTAATCACTTATTTTTCTTTATCAAATTTGCCACAACAAATACTCTGAACTTAAAAGCAGTATACAGTCCGATAAGTGAACACAATACATTTGTTAATATTTAACATCAGTAACACTATTTTCATCAAGTACCATTCACCAAGAAACTGACAAGAACAAACATCGCAATAAACCCAATTCTCCATTCTTCAACAACAAAGCAACAGGTGAAAAGCTTTCAAGACATGATCTAATAAAGCTAAAAACCTATAGATCCTTACACATCAATATCCCACATCACCGCTTCATCAGCCATGAATCTCCTTCCTCTTATGTCTTCTTTCTGGGTACCCAGAAAACTGTACAGTAAACATACATTTTCCAGCTGATGGTTAATTCAGAACTTTTTCTTGGTCAGTGATTGAGGATGTTTCCTTTCGACACTTTGCTGTTCATTTTCTTTTTCTTTTTAAGAAGCGTTTAAGAAACGTTCACCTTCCTCACAGTATCAGCCCAAATTTTTTTGCGTCCAAACAAACACATGTGCTACAAATCACTGAACGCTGCTCTTTTTATGTGTAAATCATAAGCGGGGCGGCCATTTTTTCTTGCACTGCAGTTATAAATGAAGTGACGTAACATGTTCAAACCTGCATAGCAGTTACTATAAAGATCTTTACAAGGGCCAATTAGTTATGGCCAGATGACTGCTTCAGTTTAACAAGGTTTATGAGGTGCTCCCAATCAGCAGGGGTCAATAGCTACCAACAATGGCCTCCAAAATCATAAGATTGCAATCCGATTGAACATGTCTGAGATGTGCTTTAACAGTAAACCTGATCAGTGGAAGTTGCACCTGATAACAGGACCTAAAGGATGTGCGGCTAACATCTTGATGCAAGATACCACAGGACATGTTCAGAGGTCATGTACAGTCCATGACTCAGTGGATTGTAGCAGTTTGGTCAGCTAGCACACAGATGACTGTCATTGTCATAAACTAGTTTTAATGTTATGGCTGATCGATGTAGATGTTTGCAAAAATAGGAATAAATCTAATCCCAAAACAAGGAAGTGCAGGATGCAGTACTTAAGACCTTGCAGGAAATGTCTGTGAAATGAGCTTTTGAGCAGCTCCTGACCTCATAGCCGGCCTCGTCTGCCGTTTGCAGTTCCTCCCCCATTTATTTAAATAATGAAATTATTCTGTCTGCTCAGTGTCTTTTGGAAAATGAAAAGACGATACACATCTGCCTGCTAGCGAACTCTCTGGGTTGACAAATTTCAAATTACAGTTTTCAGAGGACCATAGAATGAATGAAAATTGGTCACATAAGCGGTGAAGAAAAGTAATGTGTTCATGCCATGAATAGATCTTGAAAAAAAGGGAAAGCATGGCATGATTGCACTGGCTTTAAATCGCATGCTTTGTGTACTGATGTGCCCTTTCATAGCTGCCAAAGTGAAGTCAGAACAACATAGAGGGTGATTAATCACAGTCATAAACAGGCCAATTATGTGTAAAAGAATTCAGACCCAGTGTCATTCTGCAACAATACAGTCCTATGGACACTGCACGACTAGGGCTGCACGATATACTAGCATTGCGATTATATCAGCACATATTAAAAACTGATTCATGAATCAAACAACATGGCAAGATTAAAGACTTGCATTATTACAACCAAAAATAATTTGCATTTGTTAATAGTTTCATTCATCAGAATATCTCTACAGAACTGTGACTGGTCAGGACGCTCACGGCACTCTGTGATGGGCTCATTGAATCTCTCTGGCTGACCCACCCAGCCGTGTATCAAGAAATCCTTCATTCTGCATCAGAAACTCTTCACATTGGGACATTCATTACACATGTATCTGTTTTCTATATGAATCAAAAACAAAGTATCTCAAGCATGCAAACAATTCATAACATTTACAGTGAGAAAAATAAGTGTTTGAACACCCTGCGAATTTGCAAGTTCTCCCACTTAGAAATCATGGAGGGGTCTGAAATTTTCATCTTAGGTGCATGTCCACTGTGAGAGACATAATGTAAAAGAAAAACAAGTATTTGAACACCTGTGAAAATCAATGTTAATATTTGGTACAGTAGCCTTTACAGAGGTCAAACATTTCCTGTAGTTTTTCACCAGGTCTGCACACACTGCAGCAGGGATTGTGGCCCATTCCTCCACACAGATCTTCTCCAGATCAGCCAGGTTTCTGGGCTGTCACTGAGAAACACGGAGTTTGGACGTATGCTGATTTAAGCAGGGGAACCTTCCTTGCCATGCATGACTTTAAACCATGATGTCTTAGTGTATTAGCCACAGTAACCTTGGAAACAGTGGTGCCAGCTCTCTTCAGGTCATTGACCAGCTCCTCCTGTGTAGTTCTGGGCTGATTCCTCACCTTTCTTAGGATCATTGATACACCACGAGGTGAGATCTTGCGTGGAGCCCCAGTCAGAGGGAGATTGACAGTCATGTTTAGCTTCTTCCATTTTCTAACAATTGCTCCAACAGTTGATCTTTTTTCACCAAGCTGCTTGGCAATTGCCCCGTAGCCCTTTTCAGCCTTGAGAAGGTTTACAATTTTGTCTCTGATGTCTTTGGACAGCTCTTTGGTCTTAGCGATGTTAGTAGTTGGGAGTCTTACTTATTGTGTGGGGTGGGCATGTGTCTTTATGCAGCTATCGACCTCAAATAGGTGGAGTGGAGGTGGATTTTATAGAGGAGGACTAACAGGTCTTTGAGGACCAGAATGTTTGCTGATTGGCAGGTGTTCAAATACTTATTTGCAGCAGTAACACACAAATAAATTATTACAAAATCATACATTGTGATTTCCGGATTTTTTCTTTTAGATTATGTTTCTCACAGTGGACATGCACCTACGATGAACATTTCAGACCCCTCCATGATTTCTAAGTATGGGAACTTGCAAATTCGCAGGGTGTTCAAATACTTATTTTCCTCACTGTAGGTACAGTACCAGTCAAAGGTTTGGAGACCTCCTGGACATTCAGTAGTTTTTCATTATTTAAAAATTGCCTGCATTGTAGATTAATACTAAAGTCATCCAAATTATGCAGAGATACATAAACAGTGTTAAACAAAGCAGAATATGTTTTATATTTTTCATTCTTCAAAGTAGGCACCTCTTGCCTAGATGCCAGCTTTCTTGGCATTTTCTCCGTCAGCTTTATGAGGTAGTCACCTGGAATGGCTTTCAGTTAACAGCTGTGTCTTGTCAAGAGTTCATTACTTGCATTTATTGCCTCTTAATGTGCTTGAGACATCAGTTGTGTGTCTACTTTGAATAATCTAAAATCTAAACATATTTTGGTTTGTTTAACATTGTTGTTTAAAAATTATTGGGAAATATTAACTTGAATGACTAAATGAATGAATTAATCAAAAAACAAAACAAAACAAACATTTAATGTTCAAGTCACATAATATGTAAAAAAGTAGAAAGCAATTCAAGCCCAGTTGTCATTCTGTAAAACTACATTGTTATACACCACATATAGCGACACGGATAAAAATGTGATGATTTCTACTGGGGAAATATCCGTAATTTAACTGCAAATTACCTCGGCTTGGTCGTATAATACCTCTCACAATGTGCAAATGCAGCTTGGCATGGGGGAAAAAAAGCATAATTCACTGTGGTGGCATTTTTCTATCAGTGTAGGTCACATTGCTGAGCCACGGCACATTATAAGAGAGAACAAATCTTCAGCTAAGCCACGGCATTTTATCCAAATATGTTGAAACAGTGGGTCGCAACATTGCTCATAATGAAAAGCAGCCTCATTTCATTGTGCTCCTAAAATGACTTTCCGTGCCGCTGTAAAAAAAAAAAAAGAAAGAAAGAAAAAAAAAAAGTGCCCGGGAATTACAATTGGACATACTTAAGCTACAATAATGGCAGGATGGCTTGGCACAGAGCCAGTGGCTGACCCCATATCTAGAGACTGAAGGCACACGTACATGCACAAAGAAGGCAAGCCGAAGTACCATAGACTGCACACGCAGTCACAATCACTGTGTTATGGAGCACTACAATCTCACTGCAATTCATTCATATTTATGTAGTCATTGATTATTGGACTAACAAATCTGTTAGTTGGCACAGTGTAGGTCAGAGTCCAGAAATCAGTTTTCTACTAAGCACATATCTCAAAGTACATTATTAATGGAAATACTACACAGGATTAAACTAATACCACTGTAAGCCGTATAAAACTACAGTCTAATATGCCAGAATGTGTAGAACCACCTGCTTTAACTGCATCATTTTAGAACCACCTACTTTAACAGCATAATTTTAATGACATTAATAAAAAATAATTTATTTTATAATTGCTTATTAGTCCCACAGTAAGGAAATTTTCACATCCACATTTTACCCACCCATGCACTGTACAGCCCTGTCCAAGAAGCTCAGGGAGCAGTTGGGGGTTCGGTGCACTAATCACCACGGTCATGGCTGCCCCAAAATCAATCACAGATTACTATTTCTGTGCAATGGATATGGACAAGCAAGTCAAAAATAGATGCACATGAAATACAACAATTAAGCTTATGACAGGTACAATTTTAAATACATTAAATGCTTTAAATGCTGTTATGACATAACATAATTGAAGTGCTTTTATGACATCACAGGCTTGAAGTGCATTCAGACCCGTAGCCAGCTTCTGTTATGAGGGGGTGCTTTTTGTAAGAAAGTGGACCTGTTTTGGGGAAAGGCGAGGCCCGAAGGGCCAAAGCCAGTGAGGCCGGGGGTACCTCAGGCGGCCCCCGGAAGCTGAAGCCTTTTTAGATAGTCTCAGGTGAATTTTGGGCATTCAAGAAGGGTAATTCTTCATTATATTCCATATAGGACAAACTCTAATTTAAAATTGCACAGTAACCAGACTCTCTGCAGTAACTTACTGTTATGCTGTGACAATAACGCAGTGTACTTTTCACACAGAAAAATGTTCCGTTACTGAAGTACAGTAGGCTAATAAGGCTATATATGTAATAAACTTACAAGTGTTTGTTACACCAAACTCTGTAGCTGCAGCTGCAGTGTAGTAGAGGGTGAGTGGACTGACCTGAGTGACCTGATTAATTAGGGCATAGAGATGTACCATTTTGGGAGAGGGGACAATGAGTTACTCAAGATAAAAGGAATAAATGACATACAACTTTGTCTGTACAACATTGGTTACGGTGGATCTTTTTGGCTCTGTGGGGGGGGTGCGAACGCACCCCACGCACCCCCCTTGGCTGCGGGCCTGGCATTGTTGATGTCAAAGACTTTTATGACATCACAGGGTTGATGTGGTTGTATCACAGGCTTGTAATTCTTTTATGGCATCACAGGCTTGAAGTGCTTTAATGACATTAAAAACGCTTATGACATCACAGCCTTGAAGTGCTGTTTTGGCATTTGAGCTCAGGCTTGAAGTGCTTTTATGATGTCAAAGGCTTTTATTACATCACAGACTTGAAATATTTTCATGGAATCACATGCTTTAAATGCTTTTATAACATCGCAGAATTGAAGTGCTTTTTGACATCATAGGTTTAAGGTGCTTTTATGACATCACAAGGTTGACATGTTTTTCGGACATCAAAGACTTGAATTGCAATTATGGTATCACATGCCTGAAGTGCTTTTTGGTATCACAGGCTTGAGGTGTGTTTTTATGAGATCAGACTTTAGGTTGTTTTATGACATCAAAAATGTATATGACATCCGAGACCTAAAGTGGTTTAATGATATAACAGGCTTCAAATACTTTTATGACATCAGAGGTTGAAGTGCATAGATGACATCTTAGGCTTGAAGTGTTTCTGTGACATCACAAGCTTGAAGTGTTTTCCATCTACAACAGTGGCATAATATGCACGCACACACACCCTCTCACACACAAACATTTGCCATGACACTCTCAGCAAATGACTCTGAAAAGAACCATAAAGTCTCGCTCTGCTCTCCAGCCTTGGCCGACACACACACTGCATTTTCTAACACTCCATCTATCAGACTAACCCTGAGGCTTTTCGTTCTCTCTCTCTCTCTCTCTCTCTCTCTCTCTCACACACACACACACATCCACTCTCTCTCTCTCTCTCTCTCTCTCTCTCTCTCTCTCTCTCTCTCTCTCTCTCTCTCTCTCTCTCTCACACACACACACACACACACACACACACACGCACACACACAGGACCAGGAGCTAAAGGAAAAGAAAAACAAGCTGATAAATAGGATTTTACCTGGGCCCTCTAACACTAAAACTGTGTCTTCCATCTTTTGAGAAATGATATTGCTCATTGAACAGCTTTCATAACATCACATGCTCATAGTGTAGCTTAACTAATTTGTGATATCACAGGCTTGAAAAGCTTTTATGATAGCACATGACTGAACATAATCTGTGACATCACAGACCTGATTTGGAACAAGCTTGAATTTCTTTTATAATATCACAGGCTTGAAAGCCTTTTGCTGCATCACAAGCTTGAGATGTTTATATGACATCACAGGCTCAAAGGCTTTTATGACATAAAAGGTGTCAACTGATTGTATGACATCACAGACCAGAAAGGCTTTCATGACATGACATCATAGATTTAATTTTAGTTTATGACAGCACAGCATGAAACTTTATGAGTTTACAGACTTGAAAGGCGTTATGACATCAAAAATAAAACTGAATGACATCAAAGGCTTGAAATGCTTTTATGACATCAAAGACATGAACTGCTTTTATGACATCACAAGCTTAATCTTTTATGGCATCAAATGCTTGAAAAATTTTAATGGCATCAGATTTAAACTTATTTAATGACATCAGAGACTTGAATTGTTTTAATGACATAAAAGATTTGAAAGGCATTTATGATATCAAATTTAAACTTTGGTTAGGACATCTTGTTTGAACTGCTATCACATACCTTAATCTGCTTTTATGACATCACAGGTCTGATTTGATTTTGTGATATCAGAGCTTGAACTGCTTTTGCTTCTGTGTTGACATTCTGTCTTAATGAAACAGCGTCTTTTTTCTACCAAGATTAGCGCCTCTGTCCTATCTGACCTTTACAACCACCCGCTATTCACAGATATGACCAGTAAATGGCTTTAAATCTGACAACATGATTGAACAAATGTTTCTTATTTTGACTCAGAAGAGCATCCGGATGCCTCACAGTTGATATTAAATAACTAATAATGCTGATATATCTGTAATTGGTGTCTGCCATTTAATGTGAGAGGAATACATGCAGCCCTGTTTCAGAGCCTAGATATACACATAATTTATTAGTTGCTAGGGCAAGGTTGGAGATTAACACAAATTAGACAATAATGTCTACCAATTCAACATCATAGACATGACTGGTTTCATAGAAAATACACCGTCACTATAAAAAAAAATGCTCTGAAAAATGCTTCCCAGAATGCTCTGCAAATAGCTAAATACTGTTAAATTCTACATGTCAAACTTTCTGATGAGAAACTCAATGCCCGGAAGGAAACATGCTTTATGTTAAAATACATTAATGTGTGATTTATACTATAAATGCACTGCAAATGTACTGTGTTGGAGTTTCTAATAAAGTGGCCAGTATGTGGTTGTATAAAATGGGGATTTATAATATAATGTATATTACGTGTGCTAACATAGTAAAGTCAAGTCAAATTTATTTATAAAGTGCTTTTTACAACTGATGTCACAAAGCAGCTTTACAGGGTTAGTAATAACAAAACATCAAATCTCCAGTGAGCAAGCCAACGGTGGCAGTGGGCAGGGAAAAACTCCATCAGAGCTGGAGGAAGAAACCTTGGGAGGAACCAGACTCACATGAGAGACCCCTCCTCCTCTGGACAACTAATTATACGTTTGTGATAAATCACATAATCCTATGATGCTGTTGGAGTGTTCAGGTGTACTGATATAGTGACAGTAGTGAAACAAGAATGATGATATAGTGCTGCAGTACTACAGTAAGCATCCAAAGTATTACCTCATATTCCTGAGAAAACTTCAGGTTGTCGTTAGCTTTCAGTCTCTCTAGATGGTCAGCTAGGTCCATAATTGGAATGGGCGGGTGGCTGGCCATACCTGCGTAAAAGTGAAAGAAAGTAGAGGAAGCTTTTGCATTAACAGTGAAGGCTAGTACACAAAAAAAAAATCATCAATGCTACATTAGTGATAAGCATGTGGCTTGTAAAGGGATGGAAGAGGTGAGTGTCATTAGGCCAGAAAAATCACTCAAAGCAGTGGCATGCTTTCACGAGATGGAGACGGAAGAAGCCAATGAGAACCAATCGAGCGCAACTTTCTCCAAAAGACTGCGCATTCCTGGTGCGAGAGAAAAAAAAAATTAAAAGTTAATTCGCACGCAAGCGGCGATCAGCCGGTTAACATAATGTAAACAACAAAATGTACACAAAAATAAAAACAAAACAAAAATGAACATTAACGTTAGGGCCTAGATGTTGTAGCTTAGCGAATTAGCGAATGACATGGGTCTAAAAACCAAGCTCCATTTAAGACTTCAATAATGTTCTTCTTGCGATGCCATGAAAGTGAAGCATTTGTGAATGAGCCTGAATTATTAAATGGAGGAAAGAACAGGAAAAAAGGAGGAAAATAATAAGAAAAAGGATGGCAAATGTATAAACGAGACCAACTAACTTGACAGATGGAGGTTACTGGGGTAACCGGAGGCTCCAGGACCTGCGGACGAAAACGAAGGGGGGGAGGAGGAGGAGGGGGTCCGGCGTAAATAAAATGTCGCTGAGGTTAAGCAATGTGGTGAAATACACCTGAAATTAAATAAAGCTGCACAAAAGAAACACATGTCCCGTACACTAATGAGACATTTACCTGCTACTTTAAATGTAGATTGTTAGTATACTAACACAAACTGGTACATGCTAGTAACTGACAAAGATTATCGTGCAAAAAAATACAAGATTAGGCATAGCAACACTGATCACGCAAAATGAAAACAGAAGGATAGCAAGCAAGGAAACGATTAGCCAAACAGACACGTTTTAGAACATTTGGGATGAAAATGAAAAAGCCAAGTTTAGACATAATGAAGAGACACATGTTCAAAAGTCTTAGAAATTGCTTAATAAAAAATGTGTATGATACCTATATAATCTTAAATAGAGTAGCACCTTGACTTACGCGTGAATCAACTTATAAATTTTCCAAGATTTTGCCATCGTTCTGTAGATTTTTTGCTTTATGATGCGAGCCGAGATGCGAGTTAAGAGCGAGCGAGCTTACACCACCCACCACTAGGAGTCACTAGTGTATTTGCGTGAGTGCCAAGATTAGTGCTGAGAAGAAGAGGTTGTGCACTGGCACTGTTTAATGACAGCTGTGTAGTAAGCGATAGAAAACATTCTCCTTTATTATATATGATTATTTTTATACATTATTTATTATTTATGAAGTACACTTGTCTTATTGAAACACACGTAACAAAAAACAGTGTAGTTATTGGGGGGCTGGAATGGATGAATAGCATTTCAATTCATTTTAATGGAAAAATAATTTTGTATAATTTCATATACAAGCAAATTGAGTTATGAGCTCGGTCACTGGACAAATTAAACTCATAAGTCAAGGTTCCACTATATAGGAAAATTAAGATAGCGCTAGAATAAATAGCTTAATGTTCATTTAGCCCTATTAGCAGTCATATCAAAAGCATGTAATAATTTTATAGGAATTATTTCTCATTCGTAGCTCACTGGTGAAACTGAGCACAAACTCAAAGTTTTCAATCTATAACACATTTGTGTTAGTAAGTAGAAAAAGCAATAATATATTGATGAAACATTGTTATTGTGTTTTGTTTCGCAGAAAGGAAACTATCCATTACATTTGTACATTTTCATTGACAGTGAAACATGGGAAGTCAGAAGTGCAAACTTGAAGCTGTCAATACAGACTGTAAAACAAATTGAATGTAAATATGGGTATGAACTTGCTATGTGTTATTATTATTATTATAATTATAATAATAATAATAATAATAATAATAATAATAATAATAATAATAATAATAATAATAATAATTATTATTATTATTATTATTATTATTATTATTATTATTATTATTATTATTATTATTATTATTCAGGACTCCTTGCGACCATATGGATAGTGTTTCTCCAGAACATCCTCTCTTCTGTTTGGGTTTTCAGACTTCTTAATGGCTTCTTAATCCACATTGTTACTGGCCACCATCTCACATCCCTGTTTTATCTTCAACTGCCCTAAGCATAACTATCTTCTCAAGTGAACTGGTTGTTCTCATAATGTGTCCAGTTTGGTTATCTGGGTTTCTAGTGAATGAACTTTGATTTGCTTGAACATCCAACTGTTTTCTTTGCTGTCCATGTTTCTTTCAAAAGTCTTCTCCAACACCAACGTTCAAAGGCATCAATATGTTTCCTGTCCAGCTTTCACATCCATGAAGAACCACAAAGAAGATGGAAGTCTGGTCTTTCTTTGATGAGATAAATTGTTAAATTTGAAGGTCCCTCATCCTTGTTCTACTGAGTGTCAAGTTGTCAGGACATAACTTAGATTAAATCAAACTTCTTTAGGCTAACTATCACAGTAACATTTACTTTCATGTGGTTTTTTATGGGTAAAGTTATAAGGTAGTCTAGTCTAAATATTTTAAGCCTGCAGAAATATGAAGCCTTTTGTGACCTTGAAGGTGCTCGGAGGCTGTCGGATGCAGATCATTTTGGACCCTTTTTCCCAAAGATTTGTAGGTGCGGACCAAAGCTGAGCATGAGCTATTGAATGGGGTGGACTTGGCATTGCAGTGCTGGGGGAGAAAACAGTAAAGTGTGCCCAGATGCATGATGGGAAAGGCGTGGAGGTGTCAAGGGGAGAAAGAGTGTGGAAGGTAGACCCTAATAAACGGTTTGAGAGAAACTGAGCGAGGCAAAGAGAGAGGATGTGTGTCTGGACGGTTCTTTTATCGTGGCGGCTGACAGAAGTAGGCATTAGCTAATGGAAAAAGCGAAGGAGAGGCGGAAGAGAGCACCCATTCAGCGCCACTCAAGATCCATTTCCAGCCACAGTGACAATGAAACTGCCACTCGCGCCACCACGCTAACGCGCTAACGTCGAGCACCCTTAAGATGAAAATGTGAGATGGAGGAGGGCGCCATCAAGAGTTTAGAGAGGTGGGGGAGGAAAAGTGGCAGACTAATGCAGCTGTCCTCAACAGAAAGCTCTCAGCAGAGGAGAAAAAAGACGTGAAGAAGTGTAGGATACAAGATTTTCCCAATGAGCTGTTTGGTAAGTAACATGCAAACTTATAGTGGACGAAGGCATAGAAATGGCCAGATAATGGCCTGCAGTGCAAACATAGTCCTCAGAGTAAAAATCATTTCCAACAAAGTCCAATGTACACAATTTCCCCCTCACGCAAAGTTCAGTCAATTAATCAAGACTTTTAATGTCTAAAGTTTTCTTCTTTAGTTTTAGACCAGAGATAAGATACCAATGTAGCTCCATGTTAATGGAATCAGCACCAATGCAAGCCTAAATCTTGTTGAGCTGTCAAATAATCACACTGAAAAAAGTTTACAAGTTTCTTTCTTGGCTCTAATGATGTCTAAATGTTAGTAAAGGTATTTAAATGTTTTCTGTTGGTTTGAAATCAATGTGTAAAGGATCCTCTTGGATTGTTGATTCATTTTTAATAGAATCTAAAGGTGTTCTACATGAAACAAGTTGTCTCTGTTAACCAGTACCATTACTTGATAATAATGCAGAAAACCTTATTTATTTATTCTGTCAAATTCATGTTATTCATTTTTGTTTCAGCAGGGAAACTTGCTTTAGTGGTTTCTGACAAAATAAAGTGCCACATAAAAACGGAATACTGTGAAAAAAGTTCATTGTTTATAATTTCATTCAAAAAAGTAAAACATAAAGTAACATTTCAAACTTTTTTTAAACTTTTTTTTTTTATCTGATTTTCTCCCAATGTGATTTGGTAGCCAATCGAGCCACCCACTCGCTGACTCTCCTCATTTTACTTGTAATGTCCCTGACTCTAGGAGGGGGCAGACTAACACAAGCCTCCTCTGATGCATGTGAAGCTACGCCTTTTTTCGAGCTGCTGCTGATACATCACCGTCGGGCAGACAATATGCTCAGAGGAAAGCGCAGAATCCCCAGTTCTGATGGATCACCTGGCAGACACCTGAGCCAGTCGATATTACTTAGTAGTGCTGGGGAGAGAGTGGCATCTTACCCGCCTGAAGAGAGCATGTCAGATTTTGCTTTTTCTGGCCCCGTCTGCTGATGGCAAGCAGAATGACTGGGATTCAAACTAGCGATCCTCAGATCATAGGGACTGTGCCTTACTCCACTGAGCCACTCGCGGTCCCCAACTTGTTTTGTTTTAATGTTCATCAGTATGACTTATAGTTCATGAAAATCTGAAGTCCAGAATATCAAATTGTTAGAATATTTCATTTGGAATTCTAGTATATTACTATTCAAAGATCATCAACATTAAAACAAAAAAGGCCATTAAACATGAACTTTTTAATGATATTCTCATTTGTAGAGATGCACATTCTGTTTAGGGTAAGAATATATTGATATATTTCAGTATTGCACCATTATGTTTTGGGATACTGCATTGATTGTCATAAACACAGTACTGGTTGTTGTACTAAACTGTGGTTCTTTTTGTGTTGTGGTTAAAACCTTGACCACTTGATGGCAGCTATTGTAATGTATCAAGATACTAAGTACTAGCAGCCAACGTTTTAATAAGTAACATTATGTCAGTGTCAGAAACCACGTAAGCAAGTCTATTTGAGATTAATAAACAACTTCACATTCTTAAGCCAGCATGTGATGATTTAGTCAGATGGTCTACACAATAAGTCCAGAACAACATGAAAAAAGCAAAGGTCAGGTGCCAAAGTCTTTGGGGTATAGGGCAAAGCTGTGTGCATGAAATGTCTTGCATAATTATTCCTTTAAACAGCATTTAAATACTTTTTAGCAAAATGTAAGTAAATGCAAATGCTGCTAATCTATTGAACTTACACCTTCACTACCAAGGACAAATGTAGCGTTCACCCCTTACATTAACTGGACATAAACACAGACCCACAAATTTATTCTGTTGCGAGTTGGAATGTAAGTGCATTCAACCAGTAAATATATATACAGTATAGGTCTTTCTGGCTGGGTGATTCAAGTGCCTGAGTGGCTCTCACCTTGTCAGGCAAGGTCAAGGGGGGAACAGTTATATTCACAGCTTGTCAACTTCTGCATTTTTCTCTCTCGCTTTCTTTTTCACTCCATTGCTCCAGTGTTTACTAAAGCCAATCCAAATTCATTTTGTAAGATTAGATATGAGTTTGTAAGATTTTAGTGTCATCTCAAATGCTTCAAATAAGCAACACTGCTAGGGGAATGAAATAATTTAACTAGATAAATCTACTTAAAATAGTAAAAGGTTCAAGATATAGGTTGAATTATACTTACACCAGCCTCATAATTGACTGCATTTAAGACTTCACTTGCCAAGAGATCATGTTTTGCAGTATCACATTGAACACTTGAACTGTTCACATATATACCCCTGGCTATTAAAGGATGCATTTGGTGTTTAATTACTGATGCTCATGACCTGCTCTCAGAATTGTCAGTTGCTCAATCTGCCAACATGTGAGCTTCTTTATTTATGGGATTTTGTGCCCTGTCCAGTACAATCAAATCTCCAGCTGCTACCAAACACACATCTGGAAAAAAACTTGATTGTTTTCTGGAAATCTAACTGTATGTTTTTGTTGCACATAACATATAGGTTTTTAGGAATTTGCTACCAATTCATATTTACATAGATTTTCCTTAACATAATATATGTATGTACATGTAGTCAACCAGACAGAAGATGTGTAATAGAACTATAAGGCTAACATAGCTACATTGGAAGCATATACAGAGTCTTGTGGCCACTACAAAAATGTAATTACTAAATACATTAAAAACTGTAATGGGGTTACTTTACTTATTACTTCCTGGAAAAAGTATCTAACAGGGGCTCGCTGTGTGTGTGTGTGTCAGCCCGAGTGCTAGCATTAGCATATTAGCTTGGTTGGTACCTAAACACTAAACACTAACGTCAAACAGTATTATCCAGACACACACACGTACAACTTAAAGTAACAGTGTCCCATTTATATATACTACTGTGTAAACATAAAGTTCACCACCCACAGAGGCAACCGTAAGGGGCCGGTGCAATGTGGATTAGGTGGCAGCCGAAGGCGGGGTCCTCGGCAACCTGATCCTCGGACA
>BRDA01004408.1:90588-129076 GCA_036984385.1 Crenuchus spilurus | reverse complement strand
GGAGGTTTGGGTTTCCCTGCTTAGACTGCTACCTCCGCGACCCGGCCCCGGATAAAGCGGTTGATAATGGATGGATGGATGGATGGATGTAAACATAAAATACACAATAAATAAAACATTTAACTAAAATAAGATAACTGGCAAAGTTTAAAGCCGTAAAGAGGCATTTGGCTCCTACAAACATTTTAATATTTTAAATAGTACCATTTCATGTATTTAGTCAGATGTTTTTAGAAAGATGTTTAAAACTATGACAGTGTTAGAAAATGTAATATCGTGATAATTATCGAGACTGACCAATATAGAAAAATTTATCGTGATAAAATTTTTGTCCATATCGCCCAGCTTCACTACCATAAATCTTGGTAGACAGACTAGTAACATATGTAAAAAATCTTGCTGAGTTTATAAACATAACATCATTACACAGATTTAAACTGTAATGTGTTACATTACTTTGTTACAGGGTCAGTGCTGGGGACATTACTTTAAAAATGTAACTCATTACAAATTGCTAATCACAATTTTACAAATTCAAATGGGATTAATTTACTCATTAATTACTGGAAAAGTATTCTAATAACTCATTACTATGCACAGCAATTAACTAAAATCTTACAGAATTTCTTACTGTAATGTGATTACAATAATTACAAATGCAGCACATTACATTACTTTGTTACATGGAAAAGTAATCACATTACTGTAATGTGGTACAAAGTGTAACCATCACCTAAAAAATCTATTCAAATGAACAAAAGTGCATATACAATATACCTTTGTTCATTTTTATAGGTAACAGAGTGTTACACCATGTCAAAAATCAGGTTTGGGTATAAGCTACCATTATTGTTTAAATACATTAAACTTGTAGCTCCAGCAATTCAGACACTAAACATGTAGCTTACAAATGCACTAAGAGAGATGCTTTTATTAATTAATTAATTAATTTAATCTTGGCCAATTATTTCCTCAACAATATTTTATTTGATGTGCTCAACCAAGTGAATTAGAGCAGGTAACAAAAAAAAAAAAGTGTAGGACTGCTCTGGGAACCTATGATGTAGGAACTACATGAGTGTACAGCCTACATGTATCAACCAGTACAAATATTCAAACACTCCAAATGACTGCAGTCTAAAATGATGGGAAATAAGTGTAACTGAAGTGTTACAAAACGCAAAGCAATGCGCAAAGCGAAATGCAATACCAACGACCCGTTCATCCTTTCTGATGGGCTTAGTTTCAGCTCTCGGGCAAAGCACGGATTTTTCTCGATGTCTGTAATATGGATGGCATCCAGTGAGATCATGTTTAAAAAGCAGGTGTGGACAGGTGGGATCAGAACAAGATCAACCTGGATTCCTGTTCCCAAAGCACTACTTTATGTATGATCTCTTAACCATAATCAAAACATACCACAACACTGGCAAACTGCAACATGTCGTCCATCCTAAGATATCTTGAATGTTGCTACAAATGGTCCATAGACAAATAAATGCCTTAAAATTCAGAGAGGTTCATACTCAGTAATTATAGAGAACTAAAAGGGAAGAAAGGTGAGGAGAACCAGCAGAAGATGTTTGGGCAAGTTTAGATGATGAAATGGATGCAGAGGACTTTTCTTGCTTCTCGGAACTATCCAGTCTAACATTTTTTTCTATAACTACTGTTGCTAGGTTGGACAAAATTTAACAAAATGGTGGAACAAATAACAGTCAACATAATGACTAACTTAGCATGGTGGCTAATGACTTTTTGCTTCCAATATTTCAGATTTTTTGATTAGCTACACAGTCCAGAACAAAAACTGGAAATGTAACATTATGTACTAAATGTGAAAAAAAATTTATAGAATATTTGCAAGTGTTAAGTAATGTTTGTCCAACCTAGCTACACTAGTTATAACAATACATGTGTGGGAGGAGCAAAGAATAGGTCAGCTGAAAGGTTGCACGTTGTTGATCTGATCAGTGTTAATCTAGAGATGTAGAATCTAGTTGTGATGCCTGTTTTGTAGATGAAAATGTGGATGACTACGCTTCACTCTTCTTACCAGGAGTTTGAAAGTTGAGCCTACGCAGCTCCACTGGGTCAGTGGGATGATGGGAAGGCATCTCTTTGCTGTTGGGCAGACTGCCTTTCCTTGCTTCTGACTCAGCTCTTTTCCTAAAACACAGAATAAAAGTAATACTTTATTTTTATGTAGATATTCACTTTCATTTATCCTACAATTCAAACCTTTCCCAGTTTACATACAAACATTTACATTTACATACAAACAGGTACAGTGTAATTACATTATATGAACTGCAAGGACAATGTAGCTGAGCATTAATGTAAGCTTATATGCCATCATTTTGCATAGTGCTAACTTAAAACCACAATTGTCTCAAATGTGTTGAGTTGGACAGAAATATCCTATATCCTAAATATCCTATATACTATGTACATTAACTATATACTATTACATATAAGCCATAAAATCAACACCACATCCTTGTAGCTACACTTATTGTTCATTTAATCTGCTCCACTGACAATATAGGTGCACTTTGTAGTTCTCCAATTTCCAGTCCATCTGTTTCTCTGTATACTCTATTAGCATCCTTTTACCTGTTTTTCAATTATCAGGACCCCCACAGAGCAGCTGTTAGGTTGTGGATCATTCTCAGTGCTGCAGTGACAGTGATGTGGTGGTGGTGTGTTAATTTGTGTAGTGCTGGTATGAGTGGGTCAGACACAGCGGGAAAGCTGGACTGAAAAGTAATTACAATCTCTAATTGTAGAACTACAAAGTCCACCAATATGGTCAATTGAGTGTAGAAACAATGAGGTAGTTCTAATGTTATGCTGCAGAAGGCAGAATTTTTGTAAAGAAGAACATTTCTGGCATTCAAAATTTCTTGGCTGATTCACTACATTTAGGAAAAGGAGAATTTTATCCCATTGAACTGCATGGAACAGAGAAAGTGCTTTTTCTGTTGATTTTCTGCTATTTATTTTCAGATAGGTTGGCACCTGCAGAAAGGGTCTGATTTCTTTTCCAGATACCATCCGTGACTAGGCTTAGTGACAATGGTGTATTGTTTTCAGATCAAGTCATTCTTTCACAATCAGTTCTGCAGAAAGCTGGTGACTAACAGTATCGGGCTGATGCTGAATGAATGGAGCACAGCTAAATTGTCTATTCTTTACAGGACATGATCACGCAGATCATGTTGCATTGAATAATGCTGTAATGATAAGACTATGATTTTTGGCCATGTGGCAGGATTTAAATATTAATCCATATAAACACACAAATGCATTAGCTACAGATGATTCTCTGAGTCACTACTTATGCCTTAAGCTCTGTTATTTTTTTCTGAAGATATGTACAGTCTTTTAAACACAGAATGCACTGCATAATTCATTTTATTCATAGTATTTCAACTACCTTTGATTATGCCTTTATGAGAGCTAGAGCTTTAAAATAATGGTTCATCTAGAATTCCTATTTACAGATTTTTGCACATATACCAGATGTAGCCATTCGGCTAAGAAATGTCTGGAATAAAATTTTTGTTTCTTTCCTGATCTTAATAAGGTCTTAAAGACTAGTTAACCCTCTGAAGTCTATATATTAAACATTATATAACTACAAAAGTAAACATGCTCCTGAAACCTTAAAGGGTCTATTTTTCACAAATTAAATTAAATTTGAATTAAAATTTATTTTTATTTTTACTGAATTAAAGTATGTTTTCAGCTACTTGTGAGAGGAGCTTAAATAAGCAGAGACATGTTTTTCAGCACAAGTTGGGCAGCTGCGATTTATTGTCCACCCTCCTCACACAATCTGTCATTCATATGATAATGACATAGTAATTTTAGGACACAGGATGAGTTCAATTTGATGCCACTATTGTTCTAGATAACATTTCATACTCCAAAATGGTGGACGCAACTTTTCATCTACAAAAATTTTTTTTTTTTTTTTTTTTTTTTTTTTTTTTTTTAAAGCTCATACTGTGCCCTAAGCCACTTTAATATGTGTTAATATGAGTTAATTGAGGTTAATTTATCAAGTTTTATAAATTTTTTAAAGAAAATACTTTTACACAAAAGCAACATTTGGACTGCATATAACTAATAAAAAGGCTAATGTAGCTTCAAAATAATACAGCATATTGATTCCAATTAGCAGGATGCTAACTGCAAGCATAAATCATCACACAATTGCCCTAATACAAATGACTGTCTGGTTTCTGACATTGTAACATACTGTAATCTATTTTAAAAAATGCACAAAATTCCAATGCATGTGGAAGCAGTCATATTTATATATCTAAAGAACTTGACAGAAGCACAGTAAAATCTATCTTAAAACTTGTATTTTGTCAGTAGAGAAGAAAGAAGTTAATACACCAAACATGTCTGTTTCTTGAGTACATTTTGTCTAAAATTTGATTTCTGAACTTCAAAAAATACTGTTATGAGAAATTGTGAAGAGGCAAATGGTGTTCATGCCTCTGAATAGTATAACTGTAAAAGGATATAATGTAAAGGTAAAGTAAAATCATTTGATAGATGTTATGTAACTCAGCATTTTCTTTAACCAGCACTACACATGTTTCTTTGGGGAAAAGCCTGCTGATTACAGCAAACAGTGCAAAAGTGACTTCTGGAAAGAAAAAAGGCTTCATACAAAATATTAAAATTCAGACTGATATCTGCAAGCAAAGCCTACAGGAAAAGTCCACTCTAAAGCATTAAAACAGGTTCTCCCAGAGAACACAGAAAAATAGAGATATCCACTCTGTGGTACATGTCCAAGATATTAAATTAATTATAAATGATTAATTTTAATCATTTCTTGTCAAATTATCTTTCTTGAACTCTGGCCACCACTTCTGAAGTAGATATAAAATGCTATTATAATTTAATTCAACATGTTAATGTTGCCATAGCTTAATCCATGATATTCATTTAAATAGAGCTTCATTCTGCAGATTTATTCCATTAATGCTGAGAATTAATTTGATTTTCAATATTAATTTGATTAAAGCTTCATTTTGGATATTAATCATTTTTATTTCATTTTGATATACAGTATTTTCATTTTGGATGTTCATTTTAAATTCAAATTAGAAATGTTTTTATAATGTATTTCTACAGAATTATAGATCTGTATTATCATTCTGGATATTAATGTTCTTGCAACATTTTGTTAACACTTCATTCTGGTTATAATTTTTATATAATATAATTCAGGATATGAAGTATGCTATAATTTAATTGTAGTTAAGCATTTGACTAGAACTTCTTATTAAATATTAATTCATCCATTAGCTTAATTGATCAATCCAGTTCAGGGTCGCGGTGCCGTTTGGATATTACATTTTAATACAATTTCATTCTGGACATTGATTTTGCTATCATCTAAAAACTATTAATTTAAATATAATTTCACTCTGGATATTGATTTTGCTATAAATAAACTCTGGCTATTTATTAACTAGAACTTAATTCTGGATATTAATTTCAATATAAATTAATTTAGGATGTTGTTACAACATGATTATGGATATTTTTATATTAGAACTTCATTCTGGATATTAACTACAATCTGGAATTTTTTACAGCTTTTTATTTTTCATTTTACAGCTTCTAAGTTTTAACTTTTAATTAAGCCATTATTAAAAAAGAATCAAATTGGCAAATAAAAATGTCAAATGTGGGAACAATAATGTATGATGCCAACTTGCAATAAGCATGTATTGAATCACCCTGTCAGAGCAGTTACACAATGTCAAGGTGAAATTCTTTTTAATCACCCAGTATAGCCATCAATGATAGTCATTAAAATAGAACTTTAGCACTGACTATTCTGCAAAGTCCTGATTGATGTTAACTACCATTTTCCTCGCCAAACAGAATCTTTTGTTTCAAATTTAAATGAAGGCTAGAAATCAGACAGGGAATATGAATGTATATGTACATAGTCACCTTGGGCTTTGAAGCTAATACTGTCCTTGGTACCCAATGAACTGCATGTTATTCAACTATTCAACTTATTAACCTGTAGAGGTCTGATGTTCTATCGTCAAACTTTCTGTGGCTTTAAGCTCTAAATGGGGATAAGGTGCTAGCTTGTGATTACATTTTAATGGCTGGTGATAGCTGCATTAGTAATAACCTGTTGAATTATACCAAGTGTGCTAGAGGACAACAGCGTGTGTTCAAATTGGAATTGCCATTATATTCTTTTCCAACTCACTCCTCACAGTCTTACCTGTCTGGTTTGCTGCTCCATAGAAAGCACAGAGAGAAGACAGAAAATGAGGGTGAGATTAGCAATAGCAGACGTCATTAAGATAAAACTGAATGTATTCAGCAGTGCCGCTGTTCACGCTACACTGGACAATTTCTCTATGCCTGGAAGCTGAAGTTCTGTAACTCTGTACTTTAAAAGCTCCCCTTTTTGCCCCTCTGACAGCAAAAATAGACACTAAAATAGGAATCATTTGTTGCGTTTGTCAGACGTGTTCTTCTTCCAACTGCTACTGACGCATCGTTCAATTATGCTATCCAAACTAGCAGTTTATATTTTTGAACACTGCAATTTCTTGGCAGGTGGATCCACTGGAGCTTCTTTGTATTCATGAGGAAGTGTACCTTGCAAATGTCTGAATGCATGGATGCCTTTCATTTTCGCTACGTTTATGAAAGGATGAAATGAGAAAAATAAAATCTCTGGGAAAATCTATTCTTTACAATTGTGGCTTTTTTTTTTGGGAGGAAATATACTTACAGCCTACAAAACTTCTACGAAGTCATCAATCAAGACTTGCATAAATCAGTTAAATTTTATCTTAAAGTAAATAAGGCATGGAACGATTTCATAGGTTATTGCAGTGTTTTTATCATTTATGAGCATTTTGAGTTTAACATTACTATGTACTCCAAGAGTTAGTTTCTAACAAGTTTTCAATCAACATTTGTATATAAAAATAAAATTAGGTTCTGGGGACAGAGAGGTATTGAAGAAGCTCATTCTGGACAATTATCTCAAAGTTTTTTTAGCTTTGAGATTTGCTCCAGTATTTTTTTTTCTGTTTGGCTCTTTGAGAAATGCATCATTTTAGTTTTTAGTGAGCAGTAAATGATCTAAATCAGAAGCAATTATCCTGTAATATTGGTCAATTATGCTGATTATACTCAAGTCTCTCAGGTGCAAGTCTGATTCAAGTCTCTAGCTGATGTGTAAGAGTCCAAAACAAGTCTCTGGGGTGTAAGTGAGAGTCAAGACTTGAGTCACTGGAGTGCCAGTTGAGTCTCAAGCATCTGGCATATGAGTTCATACACAGATCTCTGTATATGTGTCTGAGTTGAGTCTTGGAACCACTGCTGAACCAATGATAGGGTCATGGCCACCCAAGCCTAACTGATGCTTCCAACTTACTCAAATGCCAAAGTACTGTAGCATGAATTGCTGAAATGTACATTCAGGCTATGATAAAAAGGTTTCAGAACTTAATGAGCAGACCAGTCAGAGTACCCATGCTGCACCAAAAGCACCTACAATGGGCATCAGAATTGGATATTTTTTTTTAGCAATGGAAGATGATGTCCTGGCCTGATTAAGCATTTTATTTTCCATCATGTGGTGCATGTGCATGGATAACTTGGGAAAGAGATGGCACCAGGATGCACTGTGGGAAGAAGACAAGCTGACAGAAGCAGTGTGAAGATCTGGACAATGTTCTGCTGGGAAATAGTTGGTCCTGGCATTTATGTGGATGTTTCTCTGACACCAGCTATGTAAACAGTGTTGTAGACAACATATACCCCTTCATGGCAATGGTATTCTCTAATGTCAGTGCCATCTGTCAACAAAATAATACCCTGCCACACTGCAAAACATGTTCAAGAGTAGTTTGATGAACGTGAAAGAGATCAAGGTGTTGCCTTGGCCTGTAAATTCCCCTAAAGTTTAATTGAGCATCTGTATTTGCTCAACAGTCTTGGACAAAATAGCTTTTTTTTTCTTCTAAAGAGAGTGTAAGATGGTGATGACACATAACTATATAACTAGTATGTTTAAAAAGAAAACAAATTGGTTTTGAAGATACTGTACATTTTCCAATACTTCCTTGTATAATATGTAAAAGTGGGTTAACATATCAATTTGAAAGGGGGGTTATGATACACCTACATATAAACTTGAGTTGGCTATGAGATATGGACCCTTAAGCACTGTCACACACACACACATAAACACACACTGACACATTGCAGAACTACATAGCCATCTGAGAGATCAGCAGTGACAGAATGACTTTCTACCCTACCAGGGTAAGTGTGTATGTGTGTGAGGGTATACAATGACAGGAATAGACACAGGCGGCAGTGAAGGATCCTCTGGGTAGAATTGCTTGTCTGGGAACTTCACCATGTGTGTCATGCTCAGGAACGTAGTAAAAGAACTGTTGAAATGACTCTCTAACAAACACCAACCCACCAGGAGAGATGATGTGTCAGTTTGGAGACTCTAGAATGTTTTCCCCCATTCTCACGGCCTGAACAATTCCTTGATACCTTCAAAAACCAACATTTGATGATGTCTGATGGATAATGGTGGTGCTTGTTTGAGAATGTTTCTTGATTGGAAATGTTTAGCCTTACTAGGGAATTATGTTGTTTGTTGGAGAGTTTTTGATGTTGAATGATAGTGTTTAATAGAGAACTCTTTTTTTTACAAAGTTGTTGAACAACATGGGTGTTTCTTGGAGATGTTTGGTGGAGAGGTTGATGTTATCTAACATAGAATGCTGCTGTTCAGTGAACAATGTTGGTGTCTGTTGGTTGTCACTACTGGTATTTGTTGGAGAAGCATGATACTTGATTGAGAACAATGGTGTTTGGCAGAGAAAGCTGGAGAATGGTGGTATCTAACGGACAATGATGTTCCTTGGAAAATTATGGTAACTGGTTAAGAATGATCGTGTTTAATACAACATGTTGGTGATGGAGAATGTTGATCTTTGGTGGACATTTAATGCTTCGTAGAAAAAGTAAAAAATGTTGGTGCCTGATAGAAAATGTTGGTGTTTGAAGGAGAATGTTGGTGTTTGGTGGAGAATGCTGGTGTTTCATGGAGAATGTTGGTGTTTGCTACAGAATGCTGGTGTTTGATGGAGAATGTTGGTGTTTGCTAGAGAATACTGGTGTTTAGTAGAGAATGTTGGTGTTTGGTGGAGAATGCTGGTGTTTGATTAATAATGCTGGTGTTTGATGGTGAATACTGGTGTTTGATGGTGAATGCTGGTGTCTGATGGAGAATGCTGCTGTTTGGTGGAGAATGCAGGTGTTTGATAGAGAATGCTGGTGTTTGATAGAGAATACTGGTGTTTAGTAGAGAATGCTGGTGTTTGATAGAGAATACTGGTGTTTAGTAGAGAATGCTGGTATTTGATGGAGAATGCTGGTGTTTGATGGAGAATGCTGGTGTTTGATGGTGAATGCTGGTGTTTGATGGTGAATGCTGGTGTTTGATGGTGAATGCTGGTGTTTGGTGGAGAATGTTGGTGTTTCCAACTACTGTGGCCTGCTCCAGATGCCCTAATCTACTGCCCACATTGGAGTTCATATGGACTATCTGGCTGTTATCATTGCTACCACTGTCATCATCATCCCTGTCCCACTACTGTCACCATATCAGTTCACCTGAACATTATAACAACATCATATGATTATGATTTATCACAAACTTAGAATTAGTTAACCAGAGGAGGATGGGTCCCCCATGTGAGTCTGGTTCCTCCCAAGGTTTCTTCCTCCAGCTCTGAGGGAGTTTTTCCTTGCCACTGTCACTGCTCACCGGGGATTAGAGATCAATGATTTGATGTTTGTTATTACTAACCCTGTAAAGCTGCTTTGTGACATTAGTTGTAAAAAGCGTTTTATAAATAAATTTGATTTGATTTGATGGTGAATGCTGGTGTTTGATGGAGAATGCTGGTGTTTGGTAGAGAATGCTGGAGTTTGATGGAGAATACTAGTGTTTAATAGAGAATGCTGGTGTTTGATGGAGAATGCTGGTGTTTGATGGAGAATGCTGGTGACGGAGAATGCTGGTGTTTAGTAAAGAATCCTGCTGTTTGACAAAGAATGCTGGTGTTTGATAGAGAATGCTGGTGTTTGATAGAGAATGCTGGTGTTTGATAGAGAATGCTGGTGATGGAGAATGCTGGTGTTTAGTAAAGAATCCTGCTGTTTGATGGAGAATGCTGGTGTTTGACAGTGAATGCTTGTGTTTGAAAAAGAATGTTGGTGTTTGATGGAGAATTCTGGTGAATGTTCTAATTATGTGAACAGTGCATTTTAGTGACCTGCATTTATGGTGTTTAAACCACTGTTAGCTTACCTCTTGTACAAGAGGATAGCAATGACTATGCAAATGATGAAGACTACAGCCAACACAGGTCCTACAACCCAGATGAGTCCCTCCTCTTCATCGATGATGGGCTGGGGGTCAATATCAGCTGATACCACCGGGTCAGAATATGGACTTGTAGCATACATAGTCTAGGGGCACACACACAACAAAATTTCACAGTCAGTTTGGTAAAAATATATCTTAGGTTGTCATGAGCTGTTTTTATCATCTCTAAGCATCTGAACCCAGGTGTAGTTTGCATTTCACTATAAATCTAGAAACAACAAAACTGGAACTGTTTAATTTCAGTGTATGCTAGTATGCAAAGTTCTTCTGGGTTATTGCTTTGATGAAGACAATGGATTTTTCTTACTTCATCCAAAAAGTAAAAAATTCTACTTTTTAAATAGAACAGTTGGATATCAGTGAAAAAAAATTAATAAATAAGAACCATGTCTATACATTGGCTCACTTCATGATTGTAAATTAAACCAGATGCTACATAACATGTTTTAAATGAAATATACTGTAGTTTGGCTTCAACTGGCCAACACTGTTTAACAACAATGTTTAATTTTTAATTCTAACGTAATACATTCTTTAACAAGTTCTGATTACTCTTAAATCAGAACAAAGAAAACTCATATGCCACATCTAATCGTTTTGAGAGATCAGTGGTTTGATTTACACACATGCTAGTTTCCATAATGCAAAACAATTACAGGCTAATTTAGTCATCTTTCAGGATGCTGATGTTGGGCCGCCGCAGATACAGAGAAATATCAGTATTACTCAGGCACTGAACAAGAAATGTGAATCTACATTATATCACACACACATACAGTGTCAGTACTCCTATGTTTGTGGGAACATTCCAATAACTTGTGTATTATTGTAGCTCAGTAATATTACACCAATACCTAAACCTCACTTTAATATTAACCTTAGTAACAAAAAGGCAGTGTTTCTGCATATTTAGTTTTCCAAAACAGGTGATTTCTTTGGTAAATGTTTCTTTAAAATGACCAGAAAAAACAACAATATAGATATTCAGGTCCGTATCATTTGGTCCTCACAAAGACATATAAACAAAAAACATAAATGCACATAAACACACACAGAACCCATCTCAGATGTTAATTGATGTCCTAACATCACTGTCCCTTCCTGCCTCTCCTTTTCTTTCTCTCTCTCTCTCTCTCTCACTGTCTGGCTGTGTCACTCTGTCTTTTTCGTAACCCACAGCTCCAGTAAAGCCAGTCAGAGACTGAATTAAACAAAAAAAAAATACTGCTCATCAAATACAAATTCTGAAATTCTGCTAGTTTGAGAGTTTATCATCTTTCTCTCTCTGCAGTGCAGCAGATAAGACTCTGTGTGTATGTGCTGCTATTAAAGAGGAGGCTGTTATCTCAGCATTCCTCAGAGTCACAATACTCCAGAGACAGAGAGAGAGAGAGAGAGAGAGAGAGAGAGAGAGAGAGAGAGAGAGATGGAGGTTGTTAGTTCACACACACACTCTCAGCCTGTGGGATGCCAGGTCTGTGAGGATTTTCTCGTCTGACTGGAACATGTGAATCCTCATACACAGGAAAATTATCTTAACCCACATGAGAGAGAGAGAGAGAGAGAGAGAGAGAGAGAGAGAGAGAGAGAGAGAGAAAGAGAGAAAGAGAGAGAGAAAGAGAGAGAGTCAGAGAAAGGCAAAGAATCAGAAAGAGAGAAGGAGAGAGCAGAGAGAGGCAGAGAGAAAGAATGAGGTAGGGAAAGAAAGAGCAAGAAAAAGAGAGAAAAAGCTTCAAAACAGGGAACACATACAGAGTCTTTAATAAAAACAACAAGAAATAAAAATGCAAATATCCATAAAGATGCATCGATTAAACATTAGAATCAATTAAGATTATTTTATATGTATTTTCTGGCCAAAATAAAACACAGTATTATTATTTTAAAAAATTGCAGATTTACTGGTATACTGGTTTCCCACTGAAGAACTCCAGACAAAAAGCAGCTCTGTTCTCGTAAACTGATCATTGATGAATGGCTAGAGAATGAATAAGACAAACTGTACACCAATCAACTGTACATCACCAAAGTGGAGCGACATGGAAGGAGTTTCTGACAAGGTGGGCATTTTCTAACATTGCACACACAAACCAGAACCATGTCTTCATCATTGCTGTGCTGAATAGCACCATATGAGCTACAGTGGTCAAAGGTACAAAGCGGGGCTCCAGTAACTGTATGAATGTAGTAATACAGGGTAACTCTGTGTATATAGACTCTTAATATCCATTCATATCAAATCTACAAGATCAAACTCACGTTTTCAGAAATCTCCAGCACAGCCAGGACAAAGAAGATGTACTCGTGTCCATTGAGGAGCTGCTTGTTCTCAAAGTCTCCATACATCTTGGAGTCTCCCAGAGTGAATTCTGTGGGAAGTTCTTTGAAGTATGCAGCGATGTATGGTTTAGGCTCGGCCTGTCTCCGGAAACGCAGAACACCACTCGTTCGGTTTATCTCCTTCAACAGCTAAATGAGAAAGAAAAAAACTTCCAGTCAACTGCTTGAGACAAGGTAGAACACAACTCATCACATCACCTGAATGTCTGTACAGAACACCTGACAGAAACAGAAGTGTATGATAAAGTGTGGAATCAGGTTAGAAACAGGGACTTTTACTGTCCAACAGAAGCTGCTTAACTGGACATGATGATGTATTGAATCACACAGTGGAGTGAGAGCACACACACACACACACACACACACACACACACACACACACACACACACACTGTACTGTACTGTATTTAAATGTGCTGTATATGTGTAGTGATCACAGTGGCTCAGTGGTGTGATTACAGAGATGAAAATGCAGAAACACTTAAGATCTGAATCAGATTTTCATTAAAACTTACTTTAACCTAAAACAAAACTCTAACAACTCAGAAAAGAGACACATAAAAAACAGAAAGAAAATAAGGAATGAAAGAATGAAAGAATAAGTGCAAAAGGAAGAAAAAAAGTGAGTGAAAAAAGAAAGAAAGGAAAAGAGAATAGGGAAGAAAGAATGAACAAGTGCTTTTGCACTTGAAAAGCAAAAGAAAAAATAAAAGAAAAAAAAAAGGTGCAAAAAGAAAGAAAAAGAAAGAGTGAAGAAAAAAAAATTGAAAGAAACAAAGAAAGAAAGAAATAGGGAAGAAATAAAGAAAGAACAAGTGCAAAAACAAAGAGTGAAAGAAAAATTATGTGAAAGAAAGAAAGAGAAAGAAAGCAACAAAAAAAAGTAATTTATAAATCAGAAAAAGAAAAAGCAATAAAGAACGAGGTTTTATGTGTACAGGCTTTAAGGCAGGGACAATGTGTCTTGTGTTTGTGTGCGTTCTCACATGTGTGTGTGTGTGTGTGTGTGTGTGTGTTAATGTCTTCAATCACCTCTGCTGCTCAACCCTTCAAAACACGCTCGATCCCCCTGCCCTTCAGCCAACTTTGAAAATATTTGTGAGCGACAATATTGACAAACAAATAAATTACGTAGTGGTGTGTGTGTGTGTGTGTGTGTGTGTGTCTGTGTGTGTGCATGCGTGTATGCATGCACGTGTGTGTGTGTGTGTGTGTGTGTGCGTGTGTGTATGAATTGCTCTTGAAGGTGACTCACTGTTCTTGTTTTAGTTTGACAAGATGTCCAAAAAACCCAACCAATTACAGCCTGCTGATATAGTTAAAAGAACGTAAGAATAAAGTGTTGAACAGAAGGCTATTACTGCTTACGTGTATGTTTATGTGTATAAGTTTATGTGTATGATGCATTTCAGAAATCAAAGACATTTATTACATCATCTTCAGTGTGCATTAGCTTAGGTATGATTAGTAGTAGTGCAGAAGAATCATCCAGTCATTATAAAGATGGCATAATGACACTATTGCAATACACTCGTGCATCTTTATACAGTCATATAAAACATAGTTCATTATTGAAAGAAGTCTGTATATTTATAGTGTTTGTATCTTTTTGTATGAGTATTTCAGACTACAGCTACACATATTTGAAGGGTCATTAGCAATATATTATTTATGTTTTAACTTTAACAGCACAAATTAAAATACAGCCATGAATCACTATTATAATTTGGTTAAAGATTTGCCTCGTGACATCAGTATTGCAAAGACAAACATCGCTGGAATGATTCAAAAGCAAATAATTTTTTGGCCTTAATTTTAGCCAAGTGGAGTTAATAGTGGACAATATGGCTTTTCTAAATTGGAGAACCTTGCTTCTGCAAACTATAGCATCAACCCCAACAGATCCATCTAATTATTGCTTTTAGAAGTTCTTGAGTAGCTCAACAAGTTGTGTTACATTTGGGATTGAGGTGACGGTTAATAACCACTGCTCTAAGTTTTCTGGAAGTTGTAGGTATGTCATTGGTATGTCTTTTCCAAACTTAAAATGGCCCTGTGTAATCTAAAACGTTAGCTTAGTGCTAACATACTATTGGAATTCCCATAGGAGTACAAATTAGCATCTTGAAGATGTTTATGAACTGAAGGTCTGCCTGTATGCATTGTTTAGTGTGAAAATGTCTTGCTATATGGTTTTGCTATATTGCACATTTCTAAAAGTAAAAGCTAAGGTGATTGGATATTCCTGTGTTTAACTGAGATTCAAAAACACAATGGAAAATCCTAACAAAAGACCTGGCAGCAGATGACATGGGCTGACGTCTCAGATTTTGATTGTTTTGGTGAATAAAGGGGGCTGTCTGTTAACCACTTCTATTACTTGCTCACCTAGTTTTACAGAATTCTGCTGTGGAAAACATGACCAGAAGTGAGCAAGTGAATCCACAATCAATACATGTCTTTTGAAGATAACCTAAAGATTGCCATAGTTTCCTTCAGTGTGGTACTGTATGATTTTCTCATATGGTTTTCATACTTAGTTTCCAAACTTATAGAACCCAATTTTAATAGTCCACAGTGTACTTACCCAAAATACATAAAACTGGTAATGAAACAAAGAGGCTTGGAATCAAACATTTTGAAATCATAAACCAGCCAGAAATAGCTTAAGGGCCCTTGAGCAAGCCACCTAACCCCCAACTGCTTTCTGGATACCATGGATGTTGATAGCTAGCATAAATCATATTGATTTTATTTTGATAACAATAACATCACACCTTAACCCTTTGGAGTTGGCAGATTTGCCTGCGGGAAAAAAACTGAAGTTCTGCATAAACACTTATCTAACTGTGAAATGTTTTTCCCAGAAACAAAACGGAAACCTTAAATGGTCTACTTGTCAAATGGCTGAGGAAAACAGTGTCACCTCACATTAGTTAAGCTTTAGAAATAAAACTACATGCAATTTATGAAACTGTAATGAGCAGTGTGTAGCCAACACCTCTGTTTATTCAGTTCTGAGCTCAAAAGTCTTGGCTAGAAATGTTTAGTCTGTTTTTTCACAATATATTAGCACATCTGAAAATAGGTTTTTGAAAAGTTTAGAGCAGATTTAATCAAAATATAGATTTATGACACACTTACTGTTTTGACACTGTTGTTGCTGAGTTTGTGCTGAACAAAAGTCTGTGTAAGTTTGGGAAAAATAATTTTAGATGGGTGTAATTTGTGAAAAATTCAAGGCATGTCAGACTACATCAGAGTGTCTGAAATAGCCTCAGACTCCAGAGGGTTAACACTTTGGCTGCCATGATTGCCCATGTATACCCACAATAGACAGGACTGAATAAAAATAATGATGGCAGAAGCAAATTACAGCTTCAGATGTTTAGATTCTTTTCAAGCCATCTTGAATATGTAAAAGGGCATGTCAAATATTTACTAAGGCGAAAAAATAACAGGTGCAATGTGGCACAGTGATAAAATTCTCTCCCCCTTCCCTCTCTTTTTTTTCACCCTCTCTTAATCATCAGTGTCTGCACTTCAAAAGAAGAGGCAACATTATGGTGTTAGCACTAGCGCTGTGTCCATTAGCCTATCAGGCACCATTTGCATATGAATGTGGCTCCGCTAGCTGCTCTCCAGAATGTGGGCAGCAGAGGCGGAATGACTGGGCTAAGAGTGCTGAACTCTCTCTCTCTTTCTCTGTCACGCTCTCTTTTCTAAAGCCAGTCTGAATGGCCATTCTGTAGCAGTTTCGAGTGCAGCTACTTTTCCGAGTTGTCATCACTGTCGTTAAAGCTCAGATTGGAGTTGTGATGATGCTATTGCAAAGTTCTATTGGGGAAACTTTGGGGAAGTGGGGGAAACATGAGCTATTGAAGCTCCTGATGTTTTTGGTATGGTATACTATGTTATTGTTTAATCATTAACACAGCACTGGCTTGGGCAATAAGAATATATGCACTTTGTTTACTGTATGTCATGAGCATCTGACCAATCACAATTGCAGAATTCTGTAGATGTTATGAAGAATAAAGGAACTGGATAAGGAGTGGTAGTAAATGCTTAATCCAAATGTAAATGATTGAGGGCTAAAAAACTATGTAGACCATTTCTGGAACAACAAAAAGTCAAAAATAGTAATAGGTAATGTTAGAAAAACCAATAATAAAAATTATATCATGGTTTTGTCCATGTCACAGTATTGGTTCCCAAATGCATTGAGTATATTACATACTGCATGAACATATACAGCAATATGACTGCAATACATTATTTAACCATCTGGAGTCTGAGAGGGGTTTCAGACATTCTGAAATAATACAAACTCAGCAACAACCATATCAAAACAGTAAGAGTGTCATAAATTTATATTTTGATTAAATCTGCTCTAAACTTAGACTTTCCAAAAACAAATTTCAGATGTGCTGATATATTGTGAAAAACACACTATAAACTTGTAGCCAAGACTTTTGAGCTCAGAACTGAATAAACATATATGTGGTTTTATTTCTAAATCCTAAAAAATGTGAGGTGACACTGTATCACACATTCCTACACTGGTTATTCATGACAGGTGTCTAGAATTACCATGTCGTTATCATATAAATGACAGATTGTGACAGTGGGTGGAAAAAAGCACAATGCTGTGACTTGTGGTGAACAATGTGCACTCAGTGTTGCTGTGTATCAGTTACAGCTCCAGATGAGATTATGTGGTTATTTTTGATTAATCAAAATATTCACATAAAAAAATAATAATTTTATTGTTCAAAAGACACAACGTCACATGAGGAGTGCACCAGTGTGTATTAAGGTAATGCAAGGCATATTGTAAATGGCTAGACAAGTTCTCCTGCACTTAAGGTTCTTAGGAGCTCTTTCCACAACTTTAAGTGCAAAAAGCCTTATCACTTAGCATGGAGAAGATATTTACATGGCTAATAGGTGCTGAAGATAAATACATACACAGGTATTTAAATATTTAAATTACTTTTCAAATGTTTGGAAGAAATGCTTTCAAAAATATGAAATCATTGTGGTGGTAGATAAATGAATACAATTATAGCAGTAATAACCAATTGCAGATATGAGTTGTTTTGTATCATATTTGATACATCCAGAATCATTACTCACACAATGTTTAAACAAACCAAAACATACAGAACGTCAGACTTATACACTCTAGACATTTCAAACATATAAATCTGTATGTATCTTCTGGTACATGCAGTTCATGGATAATCTATGAGAAGGAAAAAGACTTGTACAGTGAAACCTCTGTTATCATTTACCCTTTCATTTACCCTCATTTACATTTTTTGGTAAATGTTGTCCCAGTTATTGTTCATCTGCCCAGTTTTCACTGGTGTGCAACATGATTCGTCGCTTTTTTCACAAAAACAAAGCATCCACCAACGCAGTCGTCACTCACCCACATGTCCGTTGTTCATTCTGGCTTTATTTCTTGTTGTTTCTCGTTGATAAAGTTCAAAATAAACTAAAACACATCACACTAAAGTGACGGAGCATAGCGCTACCGCCTGAAAGTGCAAATACAAAAAGGCTGGAGCACACTGGCACACTCTAAAACAGAGCATAAGAGTGATGCTAAATGTTCATTTATCCATTTCATTAGTCTTTTGTATTTTATTTATTGTGTTCTGAATGTAAAACTATAGTTAATCTATTTAAAATGTATTTTTGTTAATATTTTGGAATGCTTGAAACAGATTAATTGGATTTACTTTATTTATTATGGGAAATATTGCTTCAGTTATCATTCATTCTGGTTTTCATCAGACACTTTAGAATGGGATAATGATGAAAACTGAGATTCCACTATATATCAGATATGTTCAGGTATATTCTTAATTATTTAATTCATTAAAAATTATTCTATATTATTTAAATAGTAATACATTATGTGAGGTAGTTTATCATTTAATGATCATACTGATGAAGAAAACCTCAAATGTGTATTAAATATGATACATCTGACTTTATATGATTAACAATAACTGATGATCCAATTTTACAGATAAAAAGTGATTCCACATTTTTGAACACTAACATATTGTGCAGCCAAGTTGTATGAGATATAAAATTAGCTTGTACCTCCTCCAGGTTCATCTCATCTGGACTGTCCCAGGGTTTAGCAAACTTCCCTGTTCGCTGTTTCTTCAGAGGGACCACCACAATATAGTATCCCCTACAGAGACAAAATCACCATTAAATTATGACCTTTACATTTTTATTCTAGATTCTTTATCACATTTTCACCAGATAACCTTTTTTCTTGCAACCTAAGGATGATGTTTGCTCATTATAAACAAATTGTCCACTTGAGCCATGACGGAACTCTACTTCTCTTTATCTACCGACAGCTTTCTTTATAGAAACACACCATCCTCTGAGATCAGTCAATCAATATGCACAAGCGTTTGCCTAATCCATTTCAAACAAAACTAGATTAAATAACTTGTTCAATAAAGGACAACAGAAAGTGCAAATAAAAGGCCTGGATGTGTCCCCATCCCAACACAGGCTGTTTAGTTTGTTTGACTTCTTTCCCTTTCCTGGAAGACTAAAGAGTGGGGTTCCTGGCTTTGACTGCTGTCTGGCAGAGACGAGAGGGGTTTCCCCATGAACAGGGCAGGCAGGGAGATAAAGGCTATGCCAAGGTTAGAAAGACTGACTTGGATATAACACTGCAAGTGCTAGCCAGGAAGGCAGAGCGGTGCAGTGAGGGAGGCTAATGGCTGGCTAATTAGCTTAAGCCCTGGCATGGAGAAAAGAGTAGAGGGATCAAAGAAAAAAAAGATGGACATAGGAAAGAGCCAGAGAGAGTGTTAGAGAAAGAGGGAGAGAGATGCAGAATGAGAGAAAGGCTGCAGGGAGTAAGATGCTAAGCTGTTAGTCCGACTGTCTGGCCAGGAAAACCAGACACTCCCCCGACATGGTGTCTTTTTCATATGCCCATGATATTAAAAATCCGTAATTTTTATTTACAATTCTTGTGATCTGGACTGCAGTGACACTGATGTGGTGGTGGTGCCCTAGTGTGTGAAAGGAGAATAACAAAAGTATACAGAGAAACAAAGTCAGTGGAGCTGATAAAATGCACAATGAGTGTAGATAAAAGGAATACGTTAATATTACTTCAAACGTATTTGCCTTGTTAAAGGAACAGTGGAACCTTTTGAGATTGGAAGTGTACTGGTGGAATCTCTCAAATGCCATTTGGTCTATTGTCATCACTTACCTGACTTTCTCTGTGGTCTGCACTGAGGGCAGCTGCACAGTGACCATGCCATCTGAATTGGTTTTGCCAATCAAGTATGGTTTCGTGCGCAGGATGTCTGGGGCAGTCATGGTGGAAACCCGATGTTGTAGACCACCAGCGCTGTTTCCACGGTTGGTCAGGAGAAAGGAATACTGTGTCTCCGGCTGCAGGTTGGTGATCAGCTTCTGGGTCAGTTTCCCGTCCACCTCCACACTTTGTCCATTATCATACAGGATCTAGAGAGGCAAAGATCACAGCTCTCAGACTAGGCTGGTTAGCTGACTAGGTGGCTAGCCAACATCATGACCTGCAATTGGAAAATTCAAATTGGAAACAACCAAATGGTCAATCTCCAGAACACTGAAAAGCTCTTGAATGTCATCAAGCGGATGACAGATGGTCACAAACCATCAAACAAAGCTGAGCTGCTTGAATTTCTGTGCCAGGAGCAACAAAAAGTCATCCAATAGCAGTGTGAAAGAGTATTGGACAGTATGAACAAATCATGTTTATTCCACCAAATACTGACTTCTGAATGTGTCTGGTGTTGCTCAGAAATGAATAGAAATGAACTTGTAATTGTATGTAAATAAATGTTTTAAATAACATTTTTTTTTAATTGGGAGAAACATTAACAGTGATTTATAGAATAAAATAAAAATACTCAAATACAGACCTATACATAGTAAAACCAAATAAATTGATCATCTGCAGTAGTCTCTTCTTTTCCCTGAGGTGTTTAGATATTTCAGATTATAGTATATAAAGTGAAAAAGTGTATGGTATACACACTTACTGCCATTACTTAAATATATGTTAATCTCAATATCTAATTAATCTAATTCTAATAAAAATGTAGTTAACATTGGACGGTCTTGGGCAATACTTTGAGGTTTGGTAATATTCCATCCATCGATACATGCATCCACTATCTTATTCACTTAATCCTGATCAGGGTCGTGGTTGTTCCCGTCCCCCCTCACTGAGTGAAGGGCACGGCATTACACTATTCTAGTCAAGCCCAAGACAGGCCGCCAACCCATCGCTGGGTGTGTTTTGGAAATATTAATGCACAACATAAGTGAACATAGTTACTGTTAACTCAACTCTGTGAATATACTTAAATGGTGCCGTGTTGAATTGTCTTACTGTGAACGGTTGCGCTGGGTTGTAGTTGTCCGGAATCTCCCAGGTCAGCAGCACTGAGGTCTTCATGGCAGCTTTCACGTGAAAATTTTTTGCAAACACTGCTAAAAGAAAGGTGGAGCAGATGATTTAGACAAACATGGTCGACACAGAGCCATTCGCTACTGTCTACTGGCCAAACATTAGTCCCTTACCTTGGGTAACATTTTTCTCTTCTACAGCACGGCTTAAAGAGGGCTAGCCCAATACCTTCATCTTACCTTTCTTCAACTGGAAGCTACCACTTGCTTACCAATCTCTACACTTCACTTGTAGAAATGCTAACTTACTTCACATGAGGAAACTGTAATCGAAGCTAACCCCCAGCTAACCCCAGGCTAATCCTGGAAAAGCATCCCTTTTGAAATCCGGCACTTGGTTCTTGCTTGTTGAGTAAGGCTGAGTAAGGTTGGAACAGGAGGCAGGTTGGTCAGAGGTTGATTTGGGGAGTTTTAGGAGAGGTTGGGGTGGGCCTCCTACCTTGATCCAGAGGTTGCGTTCTGAACTGGATGCTAGGGCTATAAGGCCCAGGACCCTTGCTGGTGAAGGCACACATTTTGATATCGTAAGTAGTGTCTGCTTTAAGGCCATCCAGGATTACGGTAGACTCAGGGGCAGCGATGAAAAGTTCAGAAGGACTTCTGGGACTGTTGATATCTTTGTATTGAAGAGCATACTTGACAATGATGCCATTACGTTCCGACAGTAAGACAGGCTGCCAGCTGACCTGAATAGTAGTGGTGGTAGCACTTTCGGCCACAATGCCTTGTGGGAAACCAGAGGGCATATCCTCAGAGGTTGTAATTTCCTTAACTGTTTCCTCACCAAAGCCCACCTTGTTGCGAGCAGAGAGGCGGAACATGTAGGATGCCCCCTTGTGGATTTCTTTGGTAGTGTAGTGGTTCTCACGTTCAGGGAATTCTATGACCGTTAGGGGCTCCACATCTTTGCGTCCGAAACGTAGTCGGTAGCCCTGAAGTGCTCCATGTGTATTTGGGGGAGGGTGCCACTGCAGTAAGGCTGTGCCCATGTTAGTGGGACTGACCATCAGACGAGGTTTTTCTGGCACTAACAAAGAAGCAAGGCACAAAAGAGTAAATTATTACAAAAGTATTTGAAAACATGAAACATCTGAAACATCTTAAATATAGTCAATATATTTAATATTTTGAAAATTACGAGTTTTTTGCTTAAATTCATTTTATCTATGGCAAGGCTCTTAGGATTAGGTGTATAATAATCATATATTTTTACAACATTTCTCATGATGAGAAAGTTTAGATATGTTGACTACATTTAAGGTATGCTTTCATTTCTCCAGATATGACTATTAGCTGTTACACATAAAAAGATCATTTCTAGAATTTTTGTTAATTAAAACAAATGCTAAATTAATTTTAATTAATAAAATTAATAAAAATTAATTAATTAAATACATTTAAAAAATGTATATATTTTAATGACATAAAATGTTATTTATTACATGTTACATTAACATATATATTAAATATTGTCTGCTTGTATTCTATAAATGGTACATTTTGGTGGTAGGTTTATTATTACAGTCACAATTTTTACAGATTTTATAGGGAGGTGTTAATAACATGATACATGTTTAATGACAATATATATAAATGTGAGTGTTATTTATATATATATATATATATATATATATATATATATATATATATATATATATATACCAAAATGTATCTAAACTTTGGATGAATCAAAGTACCACCTTTGGCAGATATAACACACTCATGGCATTCTTTCGTGGCAGTGAATGAGCATGACAACAAATTGTGATAAAGTGTTTGTTCTACCTCACACTAATACTGAGACAGTACAAGTGAGAATACATAATTTTGTATATAACACGTCTGTGTTTTGCTGTGTCAGTTTGGTTATCTAAGATAAACTCTCAGACAAAATATCATGCCTATTTGCTACTAAACCCCTGGAAGAACAGCTGGCACAAATCTGAAATCATTTAGAGGTCTGAATGGAGTGTCATTAGTGGCACAACAGTAAAAAATACTGGCTGATTGTGCATTTAAAACCTTTCAATGGAGAAATAGAGAGGATGTGAAGTGTTCTGAAGTGTTCTATTCATTTGTTAAAGTCTTTTTTTGCACCATTTCCTTGACACATTTCTCTATTATTTCCTTAACCCCTACGAGCATTTCAAAGTCGAATCAGCAAGTGAGCAGAATTCCAATCACTGTCATAATTGAAAGGGCAATTACTTGCATTCAGTCCTAATAGCTGAACGGGGGCAAAGGCTTCATTCTGCAGGCTGCAGTCGCATGGCGTGCAGGTGTTTTTGCAGAAAGAAATTCCAAAAATGGAAAACAGAGAGGATTATTTGAGCTGAAAGAGTCTTACCTGCACCCATGGTGGTGACCAGCTTCGGCTTGCTGCGAGCTCCATCGCCCTTTGTGGTGTAGGCAGCCACTGTGACTGAGTATGTGGTTTCTGCCTGCAAATCTGTCAGGACCATTTCCTGAAGGGAAAAATCAACCATTTTTAATACCCCGGTGAAGTTTAATGTAAAATTATGCAAAGTACACTGATATATATACAACTTGAAAGCATGTAGACAGCTCAGAAATGCAAGTAAACACAAATAAAGCTGCACTCTGTAAGATCTTTTAGTTAAAACTGAAAGGAGTAGTATTACAGAGTGAGGAGGAAAAATAAAATAAAATAAAAAAATAGGATGCTTTTGGAGTGAAGCAAGTTCATACAGTCTTTATACACAAGCCTGCAAACTTGATGGCCATCTATTCAACCACCAGGCAGCCACACAAGACCAGGCACTTTGAATGTGGAGATGCATTTATGCATGAAATGTCAGAAAATATATTTGAAATCACTGGAAAAATCAGACAGAAATTATATAATGTTTATATTTTAATCACACAACAACATAAAAAGTGAGTTTATTCATGCTGTTCTGGCTACTACACATGTGCACAGCAATGTGTGGAGGGTGGCTTTTCCTTTACTAGCAAGCCGATTGGCCCTTTTTGTTGAAGGATGGGACTTTGTGTGAGTCAGATGCCATGTTGAGCATTACAAGCATTCCCCCTAATTTTTAAGCCATTCACTGCTCCCCTCACAACACTCAAAAGTTACAATTCAGCAATGGAGTTGGAGTCTTAAAATGTCTTAACATTTTACAATTTTAAAATGGGAAACCACTGCAGCACAATCAACATTACGAAATGTTCTTCCATATGTTTCATGCAATTACATGTGCCCACCAGAGGGGTCTCCAAATCCCCCAAAACTTACACAGTGCAGCTTTAAATAATAAAGTAAGAACATATTGCCATTGTCATTTACACAATCTAAAACTAAATCTTCTATTGTATTATGATGAATAGAACCAAATTATGTTAACACACATTACTGCTCAAATGTTTGGGGTCACCCATCACATTGAGTATTCCTCATGTCATCACACTTTTATTTCAACAGAAAAAAACAATAAAATCCACAAATGCTGCTGCTCTTAAAGGTAGTAGGAGGGTTTACTCTGTTGTAAGGTTGAGTATCTTCCAGAATTTTAGTGCACATTTTGTACAAGGCATCGTGAAGAATAAGTGGTGGATAAGAATGTGGTTAATACTATATATATATATATATATATATATATATATATATATATATATATATATATATATATATATATATATATATATATATACACACCAGTGTTTTATATTATATTATATATTATACTTTTTTATGCCTTTAAAATCTTTTTTTATGTACAGTATGTATGTATGTATGTATGTATGTATGTATGTATGTTGTTTATTATGTTGTCTGGCGCTTAAGAGGTACCACTCAGAATTTTGTTGTACCATGTACAATGACAATAAAGCTATCTATCTATAACTTACTTACATAACTTACATCTAATTACTTACAAAAATCTCCTGTTTTAGAGACTAATAATGTTTATTGTTGTTGTTTGTGAATTAGTATCTTATTCTAGTGATTAACAGTGTTTATTGATGTTTTTTAACTAATATTTCCTTTTCTAGTGATTAATAGTGTTTTTTGATGTTGTTTATGGACTAATATTTCCTATTCTAGTGATTAATATTGTTTATTGAGGTTGTTTATGGACTAATATCTCATATTCTAGTGATTAATAGTGTTTTTTGATGTTGTTTTTGAACTAATATCTCCTATTGTAGTAGATAATAGTGTTTATCCTGAACTACTATAGAAGACTGAGTATCTAGAACAGCAGCCTTTGTGGATTTTTCATGGTGTCCAATAAGTAGAAAAATAATTTTCCTCTGAAGTAAAAGCATGTGATGTGATGGAAAATTTGGAGTGATCCTAAAACTTTGCGCAGAAGTGTATAAACCAACTTTATTAGAACAACCCATGTAAAGTTCAGTAGTTTATAGAAGTTCAGAGTTCACTAAAATCATCAGTCTACCCACACAAAATCATTTCATTCTGAGTAATAAATCAGAACATTAATAAGTAGCACATTATCTGTGCTCTTACATATATGCCTTTAAGCCAGCTTTTGTCTGAATGACGTTAATGGTTAAGACACAAACACATCCAGTGAAGTGCATGCTAGTTGTAGAGAGGTGTAGGAGTAAACAGGATTTACTCTCAGACACACTTTCATCTTTACTCACATATTCAGTCGAATCATCATACTCCCACTGTTTTAGATGTGAGGGGGGTGGAAGATAAGGGAGAAAAACAACAAAAACTAAGTTACAAACTAAGTTACAAGAGACAAATTCCAACATACATAGAGATAGGGTGGGGGACAACAGGACAAATGTACATACAGGATAAGCTAAGTCACCCACAGTGGAGAAATGATAGCATAGATACACTGCAAAAATGATATTTTAGCAACTGTAATCACCAATATATCAGCACCACTTTTTAATAAGACCACCTTTAGAAAGACTTTAGGAATGTTTTAAAATTATGGCAATAATGGATATTAATATTTAGTCAAAAACAAATAAGTCAAAAACTTTAGGTAACAATCTTGCTGAGACTTTTTAAATAATAATAATAATAATAAGTGGTTAGTTCATTTGTTAATATAAGCTAAATCATAAACTTAATAACATTTTAACATTAAATGTTATAACATTTTTAAAAACAAAATCAATTTGTTTCTTTAATTTTTGTATTATAGCTACTTATTAATGATTTGCAAACAGTTTACAACCTAATTAATAACCATTAATAAAATAGTTATTTCATTTTATATTTACAGTACTACAATCTCACAATGACAACTATTTAGCTATATGGCCTAAATATAGATGTATTATGCATATTAAATATAAACATGTAAACTAAATACAAATACAATATTTCATTTTGTTCAGTGTAAAATGGTTAGATTATGCTTTAGAAATAATTAATAAGCAGTCATTTTAATCAATAAAAATAATACACTCAAAAAATACACAAAACATATGTTAGGCTAAAGTCTAACAACTCTTCAATTTTCGTTTCAATTAAAAACACTAATTTTAAAAAGAGTATTTCAAGAACAATGTAGCACAAAACATTTATTACATTTTATTCATTTGAATCAAATTCTTCTTAAAATTATGCTGAATTACATAAAGTACAACTTCTCTTTGTTATTAAATAATTAAATTATGACCTAGTTAATAACTATAATCTTCATTCATTATTCTTTCAGATAATTGTACTTTTCTAGAATGATTTCACTACAGTATATACATTTCACTGGATTGGATAAAATGGCCTAAAAAAGAAACTACAGTAACTTTAAATTACTGAATTATATTCTGTACCAACAGCCTTACAGTGATACCTATTTGCTATACTGAGTAAATACAACACAATTGGTAGAATATCATTTTTCCAGTGTAAAATGGCTAGATGACAATTCACAAGGTTTGATGAATTGACTCCATTATGTTAGCATTAAGTTAGATGGCAAAAAGTACCTTAACAGATATATAGCCATTATCACATTCACAGAAGAAAACTTGCAGCAACTCGTCTAGTTGGAAGTGCAGCCGAATAAGATGATTTTCATCACTATTCTCAATTTTCTCATTTAAAGCCATGTAATCATGTACATGTCATGCAGGTAGTGTGATGGGAAAATTCATTGGCGTTAATGTCAGTACTATTATTAACCATATCCATCTAAGATGAGGAGCCAGGGTGGGGGGCAATTTCAATTTTCCATTTCCAGTCTTCTCACTACACACTACATCGCCTAAGCTATTTTATCTATCCAGTTACTAAAGCTAAACCTGGGAAACTTCTAGTTTTGGGGAAATTAGTTAATGCTAGAAATGAGCATGAAACAGCTATATGCTAATGCTTTTGTATATTTAGGGGTTTAGAGGGTCAGCGGGAGGGTGGGGTCAGTGATAGGGTGTGTTCATGGGGTGGGGTTGGGATTAGGTGGTGGGACTGTGGTCAAACTTCACCAGTTTATGAAACTATGCCAGGACAAATTAAATTAGGCAGGCTATACTTCTACGGGAAACACTCGGTATATCTAATAATTCAAGCATTAATGGGTTAATACACAACATTACATCAAATTACAAAAAAGATGTGTTAAAAGCATTTTAAAAAGCTGCATGTCCCAAAACATTTGGGTGGAGTCATAATGATGTCTCTACAGTGTCATTATCATTAACTCAGTCAAGGTTTGGAAAGATTTCACCTGATAAACAGTGAGGAGTGCAGGTGTTTGCTTACCTGAGCATCATCAATCAGGATGTCCTTGATGACAGGATGGCCCACCGGCTCCCCATTAAACATCCTGACATAATGCACCTGGTAGCCGCGAATTTGCCCGTGCTGTCTGTTGGGCACCGGCGATCGCCACAGCACTTTAACAGATGATGAGTTGACAGCCTCCACCTCGACTTTACGAGGTGGGCCACTGGGCACTGAAGGAATCATGGGATAAAAAAACAAAAAACGTCAATAGTATAGCGGACCCCTTCTCCCTGACCGGACAACTCCCATCAGCAAAATGGTGGAGTGGTTAAAAATCTACAAAAGGGCAGCAGCATACTGTTAACAAGTGCATGACACTGATATTTCAACAATGGCAAGTAAAAATTAAAAAAGGAAAAAAAAACAACCCCCAAAAACAGGTCCCAGAGGTGACCTAATTTTTTGCAAGACATATAAAAAATGGATTTAGTGGATTCAAAATATGGAATAAAAAATGTACAAAAATAAGCCAAAGTGGGTTCTTCAAACCTTTGAAGTGCCCAGAAAGAGTTTGGCTAGGATGCATAGAAAAAAATGAATAGAAAATTGAGATATTGAAAAAAATGTTATATGGGCCATTGGTGAAAAAAGACTTCCTCTATGTTTGGTGCTTCCCACTGTCCTTTAATTTCTTTTGTTTGATTCAAAGTTTGAAAAAAAAGTAAAAACAAAAATGTGGATAAGCAATCATATCTGCTGTTATTTTTCACTTAAAATATATTTGTAAAAAAATAATCAAAAATACAAAAAGACAGTTGGGACTGGTGGAAGTTTAAGGCCTGGGGTACGTGGAAAGAAAGAAATGCCATGTAATTGTTGAAATTTAGTGGGTTTAGTGCTTGCAAAAAAGTATTTTTTAAAAATGTCAAAAATTCAAAAATTACAAAAAGTAGCTGTGTTAAAATGGCAGTACAGCGAGTAGAAGCACTAAAAAAATCCAGGTTAGTGTTATTAATTTACAAATAAGAATGTTGAATTTTATTTAATCTCTGCCACAATTAAAGGGAGAGAGGGAGGAAAGTTGGAGTTTAAAGTTTGCTTGGACAAAAGTCTGTTAAAAGCAGTCAAAAGTCATGAAGTCAGAGGTATTTGCAGGACAGGGGAAAGATTAGCAAAGGGGTCAGAACGTTTTTTTTGTTTTGTTTTGTTTTTGTTTTTTTGTTGCGAAACATACCATCCTCCTCTGTTCGGATGAGTTGAGGCAAGCTTTCAGGCCCTGGTCCAACATCCGTATGGGCGCTGACTGTCACCCGGTATTCCGTCCATTTTTCCAAGTTTTCCAAGAGGTAGTGGGAAATTTCTGGGGGAATTTCCGAGATTTGCTGCAAAGACGTGTCCTCTCCTTCTGTGGCGGTGTACTGAATTGTGTATTTGGTAATGATCCCGTTTTGAAGCTCCACAGGTGGCGGCTTCCAACTTACCAGAATATTGGTGGAACTTGAGCTAGAACATGTGACTTCCTGAGGCGGGGCTGAGGGCTCTGATTGGTGGATTGTTTTTGGAAGGAGCGGACAGTTGTCATTTAATTGTAATCGTTTTTGGTTGTTCAGATCATAATGGTTTCCAGGAAGGGGTTTGGAGGGCGGGAGAGTTGTGGTAGCAGGATTTGTTTCATTTGGTTTTTTTTGGTTGAAATGCATGTGGTGGTGGTGATGATGGTGGTGATGTACAACACAAACATAAAAGAAAAAAAGGGAAACATAAAAAGGACAAAAAATGAGGACAAATCACACGGACCAAACTTAAAATGTTTCAAAGTACATGGTAATAAACATAAGATGAAGTATCACAAATCAGGAAATGGCAAGAAATGTCAAAGACGTCTTTAATGGAGATCAAAAGAATAAACTCACAAAGACGGTATATGCATGGCGAGACTAGAGTGGTTAAAAGAAAAACCTTTACAACACAGAACCTACCTTAGTAAAGCTAACTATTTACTCACTAGCTGATGACCCTGAACCTTTCTGTTATATCCTTCACCTTATCTGGTTTCCTCAAGACCTTCTAATAACATTTATTTGAAAACAATATTAAAAAGCAAATTAACTTGATTTGGTACACCAAGTCCTAAACTCCAAGCAGTTACCATCAATCCAAAAAAGTAAAGGTTGATGCGTCAACTCGACTAGAATTGAAAATGTTTGCTCACCAACCTTTCCGATGGCTGTTGGTTTGAGGTAAAAGCCTGATCAATCCAAGAAAACATGACTGACATTTACAGGCCTAAAACTTTGACATGCAGACTCCTCTTACTACAAAAATGAACAGGCCCATCAAGTTTACTTCCCATCTGCAAGACTGGCTTTCTGGACTGATACTTACCTGATCTACACCTTCATCCCTTCTTCAAAGGACCTCACATTTATTCAAATTGTCTTTAAAATGACCAAACAAAGAGTATGGTTTTAAATTGGAATAGTACAAAATGAGTTTTCCCCATTTCTTTTCTTTCAGTTTTTATGAATTGAGTGTTCATTAAATGGACTTGAAGCTCAATTTGGGACGTTTTGATAAATCTGCCAATCACGCCTTTAGTTGTAACTCAATTTGAATAAATGAATGATAAATATGAGGTCTATTGTGAACGGAACTCTGTCTGTCTTTTTCTTCAACTGTTCAAAGTTGCAATTGAGCTTTCTACAGTGTCTCAGCACAAGTCCATTGTCTCAAATCACCACGTCTTTGTAGAAAGCGCAAATGCAAATGAAGAGGAGAACAGTGGTTGATGAAGAATGTCAAAAGACAAGGCACGGCATACCAGCCTCTAATACAAAAACCCTTTTAAACTGTTGCGATGTAGAATATAATAAATTATTCAGCATTGTACACTGTAGAATTTCTTCACTGCTACAGTGAAGTGGGCTTGTACTGAGTAAGGTGACCTTGTCGATTGACTTCTCTGACCAGTTTCAGTGAATAATGCCCATGCAACACCCCCCCACCCCCTTTCCAGACAGGGCATGTGGTCAGTTCAACCTTCAAAACAGTGAATTGGGCCAAAAACCCTTTGAACCGTTCCACTTTCCAAAGCTCATTTTTCATGTTTGGAAGATATCAAGCAGAACTTTGAGTTTCAAGAATGCTTTGAGGAAATGGAAGGGTTGTAATTTTTGGGGCTTGACTTGGCCCTCAGGCTGTGGGACAGGATGATGGGGGAGTTGGAAAGGGACCTACGTGTCTGCGGAGTTTCGGCCGAGATTTCATTAGTGTAAGCGCCAATTCCATGTCTGCTACGAGCAGCCAGCTGGAAGGTGTAGGTGGTAAAAGGCCTCAGGTCTTTCAGAAGGTAGGTGGTGGTAGGCTCAAAGCTAACACGTTTCTGCAGGAGGAAAGTCAAAATGTTTCACTACAATAATACTGACAATTAGTTGTGGACAGAACATATTACACAGAATTATTTACTGGTTAATATTACAATTACATCATTGGTTAATATTATTTATGTTGTTTCTTAATACAAATATGATATTACTGTTTTAACATAATATTACTGATTAATATTAAATCCAGTATTACTGACATTATGTGCAATTAAACATTATACACTGCCTGGCCAAAAAATGGTTACACATTCTAATATTTTGTTGGACCACCTTTAGCTTTGATTACGGCACATATTCACTGTTCCATCGTTTCCACAAGCTTATGCAATGTCACAACTCTTATTTCTGTTCAGAGTTGCATTAATTTTTCCCCAAGGTCTTGTACTGATGATGGAAGCAAAGACTGAATTATTGAATGACTGTGCAAAGTCTTCTCCAGCACATTCCAAAGATTCTCAATGGGGTTCAGGTCTGGACTCTGTGGTGGCCAATCAAATGTGTGAAAATTATGTCTCATTCCCATATTCTTTTTTTGAGACTGATGAATAATCCTGGCATTGTCATCTTGGAACATGCCCGTGCCATCAGGAAAGAAAACATCCATTGATTGAATAACCTGGTGATTTTGTGGAGAGATTTTTGTGTCAAAAGTTTCACAATAGCAAAAATAAATCTGAAAGCAAAATCCACAGAAACATGACCATAAAGTATCCAAAAATATGAAAACATATAAAATATAAATGTAATGTTTATTAAATGTTATGTTTGCATTTTGACCATTTTTTGTTTTCAATGTTTTTGGTTTTTTTAATTTTTCTAAAAATTTTGATTTCATTGTTTTTGGTTTTTTGCTTCTGCTCCGCATTTTTTTGCTTCTGAGTTTTGGAACACTTTTCATGTGTGGGTGAGACTTAGAAGGCGGCGTTAGCCTTGAATTTCAATTGATCACTGACAGCAGCTTTGAGTGCGCCTCTGAGACAGAGCCACGCCCACCACGTCTGCTTCGCATTGCGTTTTCAAACATGGCGGAACGGAGGGTTTGTAATTCATAGCAGCAGCTGAACTGAATTTTGCCATTAAACTTTATACAAAGGTTATAATTAATTGCAAAATGGTCTGTACATATTGCAGACACTCATGTTTCTTGAACACATCAGTGTTTTCTCTCCATCCAGTTCCCTAAATCTTTAAAAAGCTCACGTTTGTGAAGTGTGCTCAGTATTAACAGTCACGCTTAATGTAGGTATTATATGAGCAGCGGATCATTCAATGCTCAGCTGTGACAGTGACATATTGGATTATCAGCACTGCACAGCAGTGACACTGACGTGGAGATTTAGTGTGTTGTGCTGCTGGAATTTTAAAAACTATGTACAGTCACTGTCCAGTGTATTGACTCGCCGAGCTCTTTGGTTCATCATGCACGTGTATAATTACTGAAGGTAGCTCACTGTTGTAGATTTGTTAGTCTTCCTCTCGTCCTTTATCAGAGGTCTATCTGACCACATGACACTGCTGTATGGATATTTATGGTCATTTATTTAGTATTATTTATTTATTTATTTAATGGACAAATCTCAGCCCAGCAGATTAGACGTTTAATAACTCTGCATACTAACATGTCACTGTCCGCCATGTTTGAAAATGCTGTGTGAAGCAGACGTGGTGGGCGTGGCTCTGAAAAAACAAGGAAACCAAAGTTTTTTGAAAAATAAAAAAAAAACTAAAACATTGAAACCAAAAAATGGTCAAAATGCAAATGTAAGATTTAATTAAATAAACATTACATTTATATTTTATATGTTTTTTATTTTTTGCATTCACAAGATATACTTTTTGGTCATGTTTCTGTGGACTTTGCTTGCAGATTTATTTTTGCTATTGTGAAACTTTTGACACAAAAATCACTCCATATGGTTCATTATATTCAGGTAGTCAGATGACCTCATTCTTTGGGCTTATAATGGTGCTGATACTGGAACTGACCAACCCCATAGCACTGCCCCCACAGGCTTGTGCAGTAGGCACTAGGCATAATGGGTGCATCATTTCAGCCGCCTCTCTTCTTACCTTGATGCACCCATCAGTCTGGAACAGGGTGCATCTGGACTCATCACACCACATGACCTTCTTCCATTCTTTATGCTCCCAATCTTTATGCTCCCTAGCAAATTGAAGCCGTTTCTGCCTGTAAGCCTCACTGAAAAGTGGTTTTCTTAAGGCTACACAGCTGTTTACTCCCAATCCCTTAAGATACCTTCGCATTGTGCCTGTGGAAATGCTCTTACTTTCACTATTAAACATATCTCTGAGTTCTAGTGTTGTTTTTCTATGATAGATTTTTCTATGGTTTGATTTTACCAAACGTTTAAATGATTGCCGATCACAATTATTCAAGATTTTTTCCCCTGACCACATTCTTTCCTAGAAGATGATGTTTCCTCACTGTCCTTCCACTTTTTAATGTGTTGGACAGTTCTTAACCTGATTTGAGTAGTTTTTCCATCTTCTTAGATGTTTTCTCAGCTTGATGTCATTAATGTGACCATTCTGAAACAGATTAACATATTTTCCACAACCACAGGATGTGTCTTTAACATGATTGTTTAACAACTGAGAAGCTACTAACTGCATCAGTCAGGGCTAAATAACAGGGTTGACAACTGAAACATAATCACCCATGCAGTAATTATTCAATGGGAGGCTCTCACCTATTTGCTTAGTTAAATAAAGGTGGTGTCATTTTTTCTGGCCAGGCAGTGTATATTTGACAATACTACTAGTATGTTGTAGCACTGCTAATATGTATAGACTTCAGCTGTCATTAATATTTTTTAAATATTCTCATAAGATTACTACCATTCTTCAGAGTTCTGTTTGTGAAATAAATTACTTCTGCTGTAATGGTGCAGTGACACAGCTGAAGTCATATTGCCCTCTACACTTCCTTTAGTGTATTACAATCTGTCAGAATGACTGTATCATATGACTATTACAGAACATTATAATGTTGTTTTTAATGAAATAACAGAAATTTAGCCAAGTCTCCACAAATGTACAGATATTTCAGCAAAAAAAAAAAAATTAACAGTAAAAGCTTACCTCCTCCTTCTCATCTTTCCTCTTGTAAAGCAGTTCATATCCAGTGATTTGATTGTCCTGTCCACTCTGAGGAGGAGCAACCCATGACAATAGGATGCTGGTCTCAGATTTGGCTTCAGCTTTGAAGTCTGTTGGTTGAGATGGAACTAAAAAATAAAAACAAATGATTTTTGTCATAATGAAGTATGTCTAATAACCACAAAACATGAACAATGGTAGCACTGCTAGTGTAGCATCCAGGATACAGTACTGCCTCAGTACAGCACAGCTTGTTAAAAGTTTAGTGATGGAACGGGAATAACACTGTCCAAAATACAGAGTTGAGAAAAAAGGAGACTTGAATTATTCTCAAAGAGTAAATAATGTTCTCACTTCCCAGCCAAGAGCATGTTTTCATTTAGTTCAAATCACTTTATAGCATTACTTGTTGTAAAGCTCTTGCGTGATTCTGAGAGCTAAAATAATTTGACACTGGGGAGCTCTGCTAGATTATGGTTGTTTACACTGCTAGTCAAAGATGGAGAGAGCCATTATGAGAGAGAGAGAGAGAGAGAGAGAGAGAGAGAGAGAGAGAGAGAGAGAGTGAGTGAGAGAGAGAGAGAGAGAGAGAGAGAGAGAAAAACAAATATGGAGAGTCGCACTCAAAATGCCAATACAGTCCCTTGGATATTCGCCTGATTGTGCTGTTAAAGGTCTATAATTTTAGAGTGTCAGTGTTACAACCGCACTTAAAAATGCCAGAAATACAACTGCGCAATAAAATAACAAAGCCTTTACTGCTACTCTTTACCTCACTTCCATATCAATTAAGCATATTACACCTAAGACAATCATTAATGGATTACTGAATATACAAAACCTACATTATTAACAAAAATGTATGATTATTAACCAAATATTTAATGTTTGTTAAATTCACAATTACTCTTTTTTGACATTTTTGGGAATTGTGACCTGTGTAAATTTAATATAGCATTGTTGTATTTTTTCCAGTGTGTTTACTATAGAAAATAAATAAAAACTCTGGAGAACATATATTTCCTTGTAGAGTTGAATTTACATGTTACTTATTTGTTTCTAGGACAAAAATTCACAGAGCTGTATAAATGTTTATGCGGAATTTCGGTTTTGTTCCCGCAGGCGCGTCCAGTGACTCCAAATGGTTAACACAATAGGCCCCAATGAATTCTTGGTGAGGTGTAGTGGATAGCACTGCTTAGCATCACGTGATAGATTATTGGCCAATCACACAGCACTCTACCAAATGGAGCCTTTGGGCAAGACTCCTAATGCTACATTAGCTTTCAAATGTAACATGAATGTAGTTGTAAGTCACTCTGGATAAGAGTGTCTGTAAAAAGTGTAAATGTTAACGTAAATTCTAGAACATTCTCGTGATTTTGAAGGTTTTCCCATAATGCCATGGAAAACTGCAGTTCTACCTCTTTATCATGGAAACACAACCACGGGATATAAATCAGAGCAACCATGTCAGCCTCTCATTTCCTAGTGATAAACTGGACAGCTCACTCCAACTACAATATTAAGTACAGTCAATGTTCACACAAATAGTAATAATCTCAGCTTTAGGGGTTTAACTGTAGACTGCTGAACCTCTGTTGAAAGCAAAAGGAAGCTGAACTCTTCTATGACTTGCTTTGCCTCTGCCAATATAGCTGAGTGAATGAAACTGACTAGAAAGTAAAAAAAATAAAGATAATTGGCTATCTGGAACTGCCCATAAACAGACATTGAGTCATTGATGCTTATGCTTTCATTTGTGATGGAACACAAACTTGACTTTGTGTTGAGTAATCCAGCTAAAATAACAATGGCAACCAGATTTTAAAGATTAACACCTGAACTTTACTTCAGCATAATGAACAGTAAAGTTGGTTAGTTGGGTATTAGTCATTAAAGAGGTGTATAAATAAATGTAAAATGTTGTGTCAATGTTGGAATATTTGCATACAAATCAAAACAAAAATGTCATTCATGTTGAAATTTGCTGTGATTAATATTTAACTAATTTACAATTAATTTACCCCAAAGTCATTGCAGGGCTGTGTTAAGCTAATGTTTTTAGTCCTTACAGTTGAATGTAGAAGTTTGGACATCTTTGTTTTATTGCTCATTTTCTAAGTGAAAATGAAACATACCACGGAAACCAGGGTCTACTTTTCAAATATATATATAGCTTTAACTGAAATATATTTTTAGATTATTGTGAGAGGAGCTTAAATAAGCAGACACACGTCTGTCAGAGCGAGTCAGACAACTGCACATATTTTCCTGCCAAAAGACGCAATCTGGCATTCATATGATAATGACATGGTAATTCCGAACATTCCATTGGTGGGTTACAGCAGCCTGGAATGTGTGGAATGTTGATTCAACAAAGACTTGAGCAAAAGAAACCTGAGACCTAAATGAAAAAAGTCTTGGCAAGAAATGTTTTGAGTGATTTTTCACAATATATCAGCACATCTGAATATTGGTTTTTGGAAAGTCTAAGTTTAGAGTCTAAGTTTAAGTTTAGATTTAATCAAAATATAGATTTATGACACTCTTACTGTTTTGACAATGTTGTTGCTGAGTTTGTGCTGAACAAAAGCCTGTGTAACACTTTGGAAAAAAATATTCTAGATGGGTGTAATTTGTAAAAAATATCATCATCATCATCATCATCTGACTACATCAGAGCATCTGAAATACCCTCAGACTCCAGAAGGTTAATACAGTTACACCTAAGTAATCTGATAAACAAAAATGTCTTGATAAAATATTCTTCAAAATGTGATATACAGTGAGGAAAATAAGTATTTGAACACCCTGCAAATTTGCAAGTTCTCCCACTTAGAAATCATGGAGGGGTCTGAAATGTTCATCTTAGGTGCATGTCCACTGTGAGAGACATAATCTAAAAGAAAAAATCCGGAAATCACAATGTATGATTTTTAAAATAATTTATTTGTGTGTTACTGCTGCAAATAAGTATTTGAACACATAAAGACACCTGCCCACCCCACACAATCAGTAAGACTCCCAACTACTAACATGGCTAAGACCAAAGAGCTGTCCAAAGACACCAGAGACAAGATTGTAAACCTTCTCAAGGCTGAAAAGAGCTACGGGGCAATTGCCAAGCAGCTTGGTGAAAAAGATCAACTGTTGGAGCAATTATTAGAAAATGGAAGAAGCTGAACATGACTGTCAATCTCCCTCTGACTGGGGCTTCATGCAAGATCTCACCTCGTGATGTATCAATGATCCTAAGAAAGGTGAGGAATCAGCCCAGAACTACACGGGAGGAGCTGGTCAATGACCTGAAGAGAGCTGGCACCACTGTTTCCAAGGTTTCTGTGGCTAATACACTAAGACGTCATGGTTTAAAGTCGTGCATGGCAAGGAAGGTTGCCCTGCTTAAATCAGCACACGTCCAGGCCCGTCTTAAGTTTGCCCATGACCATTTGGATGATCCAGAGGTCAGATGGGAACAAAATAGAACTTTTTGGTCTTAATTCCACTCGCCGTGTTTGGAGGAGGAAGAATGATGAGTACCATCCCAAAAACACCATCCCTACTGTGAAGCATGGGGGGTGGAAGCATCACGTTTTGGGGGTGTTTTTCTGCACATGGGACAGGACAACTGCACTTTTTTAAGGAGAGGATGACCAGGGCCATGTATTGCAAGATTTTGGGGAACAACCTCCTTCCCTCAGTTAGAGCATTGAAGATGGGTCGTGGCTGGGTCTTCCAACATGACAATGACCCAAAGCACACAGTCAGGATAACCAAGGAGTGGCTCCGTAAGAAGCATATCAAGGTTCTGGAGTGGCCTAGTCAGTCTCCAGACCTAAACCCTATAGAAAATCTTTGGAGGGAGCTCAAACTCTGTGTTTCTCAGCGACAGCCCAGAAACCTAGCTGATCTGGAGAAGATCTGTGTGGAGGAATGGGCCACAATCCCTGCTGC
>BRDA01004408.1:41017-89644 GCA_036984385.1 Crenuchus spilurus | reverse complement strand
AGACCCCGAGGGGTAATAACTCGATACCTGGTCACCTCGACACTTTTTCTTTTAGATTATGTCTCTCACAGTGGACATGCACCTAAGACGAAAATTTCAGACCCCTCCATGATTTCTAAGTGGGAGAACTTGCAAATTAGCAGGGTGTTCAAATACTTATTTTCCTCACTGTATACAACAGTATTGGGACACCTGCTCATTCATTGTTTCTTCCAAAATCAAAGGTATTTAAAAAAAGTTTATCCTGCTTCTGTCCCAGTAACTGTCTCTACTGTCCAGAGTCGACTTTCTGCTAGATTTTGGAGCATTGCTGTGAGGATTTGTTTACATTCAGCAACAGGAGCATTAGTGAGGTCAAGATGTGGGATGACCAGTCCCTACCTCATCCCCAACTCATCACAAAGTACTGGATGGAGCACCATCATTCCAGAGAACACAGCTCCACTGGTCCATAGCTCAATAATGGGGAGCCCCAGAGAATCCTGTACTAATCTAAAGGGACTAGACAAGCTGTGTGTGTGCAGCAGTGTGTGTGTGCATTTGCACATCTGTGTCAGTAATGGGTACAACTTACAGTAACATAATACATTCAATAGAAGGGGTGTCCACAAACATTTGGACACGCAGTGTATCCTAATAAAATCACATTATGCTACAATACACTTTTTTGAGTGTATCATGGATAATGGGCAGAGAACAGATTAACTACCCAACTGCATGTTTTTAATGTTTACAAATAAAGCATCATAATTACCTTTTTATTGGGTTTACTGTAGTGCAGTATGTAAAACTGATTATAATGTTAAAATGCTGCATTACTGTCTTTTTTGTCTATTTCAACATATCAAACCTCTGAAAAAAAACATATTGTGATGTGTATTATGTATCGTAAGTATTGTGATGCTATTTTGAATATCATATTGTCCAGCCCTACATCCATGTTACTGTCAACACTATGGAGTTGTTCAATTTTTGAAACCCAAAAAACCCAGATGATCCATAGTTACCAGAGTCTTTGCAAGAATCTGTCAATTACATCACAGTAAATTAGAAAATGTCTGGCCAAATCTGAAAACAGCAGTACTGAGGAGCAATAAACTCTCAAACTTTTAAACTTCTCAAATTACTAGTCAGAAAACTAGGCAGAAAAAATGATGAATTTGTGCTTGCCAAATGGAAGGGAGGATTAGGAAGTGTTACAAAGAGAAATTTACAGGAGCAATTACGGCCCCGTTTCCACGGATAAACACTGAATCATCTCCTAATCTTATTCCTTTATTTAGAGAATCATAAGTAATATATAGCATTAATTACCCTATTTACCAAACAGGAAAACTCATTGGCCTCTTAAACGTGCCACATTAAATAGCATCCCCTCTGCAATTATCATCACACTGATTTACATTTTAATTACTTTCCAGAGAAAACACTACCTTTGATGATAACATAACATAATGTCAACTTCATTGTGAGCCATTGGTGAATGTGTAATAAACTTAACTTGATCATTAGCCATGTTAATTATCTTTCTGTTAGGAAGATAAAGATATAATTATGCTGACAGTATATTTCTGAAATGAATCCAGAGAAAAGTTTGTGCTGCGGGACGTGTGATGAGTTTTTCTGGAATTTGTTCTATGAGGCTAGAAGTCGTCATGTCAGCAACGCATTCAAGAAAGTGCTCAAAAAGTTCATTCATGAGAAAGTTCATTTGTGTTCATAATTTAATAAAAACACATATACTTTATATTCATTACATGTAAATTGACATACTTTAAGCCTGTTTTGTTTAAATGCTGATAATGCCTGAATACCAATTTACTCCCAAATTAATATTATAAATATGATAAATATCACTTTATGTGAAAGGACACCAAACATGACTTTTAAATCAAATTATGAATACCAATGAACACAATATTCTCATTTTCTAAGATGCACTAGTAGTTGGTAGTTAAGCAAGTAGGCCAAAAATACGGAGCATAGTTTTTACTGAATTTAGAAATAATCAAAAATCTGTACCAATACATAAGTTCTGTTCTTTTAATACTTTTAATACTAGAATGACACAAATCCTCCCTAAAAATGAGACGACTCCAAATTCTTCATGGAACCCTTTTATTTATTTTTTTTTGGGGGGGGGGAAACAATTCATCAAAGCAGTTGATAGGCTGTCAAGAGCTGATATGATAAAGAATAACACAAAATGAATAATGTTTTCATCAGATTGTGACTGCCTATAATTACCGCCCCCTGTTTTTGAGGCGGAGACGGAGACAGCAGCAGTTGCACAAAAACGGTAATTTCATGCCTCGTGCCTGAGTAATATCTCTGTGCATCCTTTTCCAGATGGCGACGTCTTCAACGGTGGGAACTAATGATGTGGGCCGAGTTTCGGGGGAAAAACAACAATAACAGCATCTTTAACCTTCACCGGCAAGCGCAATGTTCTACCGAGTGTTCCCAGGGAAAAAATTAACAAATATCAATTACATTGCCCACTGAGGTGTACTCAGCTGTAATGATCCAAATTGATTTAGAAGACGGATTGAGACAGTGCCACAGGGTAGGTGAGGCTACTGGGTGTGGTGACTTTGGAAGGGTGGCAGGGCACAGTGGTCAGGATAGGTACCTGTGCACAACTGCTCACTTACTTCATAACCCACTTCCTGGCTATTTGAAGACCCACAACAACAGAAATCACACAGCTAGGACTGATGCCTCCTACCTCTATACTGGAGCCTAAATCCTTTCCAGCTGTCTTCTGAGGTGAACGCTGAACACTGCTTAAAAATCCCACCTTCTTCTGGCCGTTACTCAATTTCTTCTGAGAGTCTGAGGAGAGACTGACTAGTATGAGCACATCAGCCATACAGCCTGACCAATGCAAAATGATTTGTGCGCATGTATATATAAGCTAGGGCTTAAAACAAAAGTCAGATGCAAAGTTTAGAATAATGATGTACATAGTAGAGAGAGAGAGACTGACCTATGAAAGCCTGCCAGGCTTTCACTGCTGTCTCTTCCCATAAAGGACTGATATCAGTCATTGAAACGGAGACTTCCCTGCCAGCCTGCTTGGATGACAGATCAATCTTATAGGCCTCCTCCAGAGACTGTCTCCTCTCCAGCATCACCTTACTCCATGTGCTCTCCACGAGTCTCATCAGCTCTGACTCCACTGCACACACCAGGAGAAAATAAACATGAAATGTATTATTCACATGTTCATCATCTGGTCAGCATGTGTAGAGAAGATGCTCACCTTCTGCTGAGTCAGGGATTTCAACTGGGGCCATCATGCGGTTGTTCTTGTGTGGGAAAAGGTGTCGCCAGATTTTTTTCGATGGCTTTTTGTGCATTTCACATCCAAACCCCTCAGGAAAGCTGAGAGTACAAGAAGCATTGGCGAGGATGAAATTCTAAAGCTTTCAGAATAGGGGTGTACATCTGACAATCATAATTTGATTATTTTGGTATTATTGGAATTTAATTAATTTATGAATGAAAACAAAAATTAAGACTAGATGAAAAATGTGTACTGAAGGGGAATACAGACAAGCAAACTTTTTATTATAATAAACATACAAACAAACAAACATACAAACAAGAACAATAATAACAATAATAAGAATAAAAATAATAAGAATAATAAGAATAATAAAATATTATTTATTATTTATTATAACAGTTCAAATGACACTTTTATTAATAATTGATTATTAATCTATGGAACTTTACTGTAGACTCCTACTTCAAGATTCATTACTTCAGGTACCTTCCTGAGCGGATGAGAAGCAGACAGTGCAGCAGGCAGCTGATGAAGTGGATGTTGGCATTATAGGTGGCCATGATGACATCCCACTGCTGTTGCAGAACAGTGAGGGTTCTGAGGATGAGTTGCTGCTCGGCTGGAGTCTGCCTCGGCCGGGAGAGAAAGTACAACAGGGCCCTGTTCATGCTTTTATACAAAACGTTGACCGTGGCCTCCCGTTGAGTTTGCCCCTTCTCCATTGCCTGCCATACAAACAAAAATCCATTCAGTTTTAAACACTAAAATACTGACAAAAAAAATATATAGAGGCTACGTCATTCTGTGATATTTATACACACCAATGCTATCTGCTCAGCTATAAACACCAACAGGTTTTCTGGATCCACCAAAAACATGCCTGCATAGAGCTTTGCCACCAGCATTTTACTGAAGAAAGCTACATTCTCAATTAGTATCACAACCCTGCACTCTGGCCTGGATTTTGTTGGATCTGGAAGAAAAACCAAAGAGCCAGTGCTTTAAATATAACACGTTAATTATGTTAACGATTATGAATAGACCAAACAAAGCAAGGGGTAAAATTAATGAGACCACATAACATCTGAATGTGTTATTACGGTTGAAAGTACACGATTATATCAGAATATTATGACCACATAATATCTATATTTTGTAATGAACAGATACCATGTGACAGGGTTTGCTGCATGCAGGGTTCATACACTTTTTTATCCATAAATTTCCATGACTTTTCAAAATCTAGGAAACATTGTTGGGAAAAGATGGCTTGTGTTTTCAAACGACTTGTAGGAATAGTGAGAATTAGCCACTTTTAGCGCCCACAGTACCTCTGCGGTTAAAGTTTCAGTCTTGGACACAGCATTTGAAATGGTTCCTTGTTTCATGGTAGCTGAGAGGGAAACACTGCAGGTGGTAGAGGGTGTCACATTGGTCACCGGGGTGTAGAAGCCAGTGATGGTGTTAATAGTTGATGTTACATGCAGCAGCAGCAGACTGGTGTTCAGCTAGCACTGCTTCTCCCATATTCAACATGTCAAACGTTTTGCATGTCCAGCTGGTCTTTCTCAACCCAAAAGCCTTATATTTGTCCATGTGAAGCCAGACATCATTAAATCTACATTTCCCTGGCATTGTGTGAGTTTAAAGTAAGTTTAACTTAAGTACGTTAGCAAGCTGCAGCTCAGATCGGAGTCTGACGTAACGCCACTCAGAGAACAAGTCATGTGACCAATCGTCCTAAACATTAAAGTAACGTTACTGTTTAACTAACATACATTTATCCCGATTAACGGGACTATATATATATATATATATATTAATGTAATGCGTTGTAATTCTTTTAAATTGTGTATAATTGTGTATCTTCCCTTCTTACTAGGTATTAGTGAACTGAACTGAAGAGCAGTTAGGACTTTAACCTGTCTGTACTAGCTGAGATAATTCTTTTAATGGAAACAAAACATTTTTGTATGCTGCTTTAGCAGGTTTTATCCAAAACTTTCTGAGCTTATTTATTTCCAGGCCTGAAAAATGCTATTTTCAAATTCCATGACTTTTCCAGGTTTTTCATGACCGTTTGAACCCTGTGCATGTATAAATAAGTGAGCACTCCAGTCAGTTGTATCATAGTGTAAAACCATCATCATGGGCAAAGGTCGTGATTTGACTGAAGTCCAAAAGGACATGATAATAGTGTGCCGGGTGAAGGATGGTAGCATCTCAGAAACCACAAACTTTGCAGGATGTTCTAGGAGCTGTCATAGAAAAGGTTTACTGAGAACTGACTTCTCGTACATTAAGTGCATCCCAATGACATTACAGTGATGCCAGACAGGAATGAAGGAACCTCTAAAATAAAGAGCAATGAGGAAAGTGTCAGAGATGACGTGTCATCCAAGCCAAGGGTTTTTATTCCCACTATCGGGCAGGTGGCCATAATATTCTGATATGACTGTGGATATATCCTATGACTGGATAGGAATTAAAAGATACATTCTTACATTTTGGTTAAAATACTTACAGACTGTTTTCATTAACATCAACCAACATTTATATATAATAGCTTTACCGTCTCTGGTCACATGGGTAGACTGACCATCTTCTTGCCCTGTCATATGAATGATGTCCATCAGAAACTCTAGCAGCTCACTCTGAAAGCTCTGCTTCTGCTCCTGACACACACCATCTGGAGAGAACTGAAAACAGCAGTACAGAATTAAAACACACACACACACACACACACACACACACCAACATTTATATCTTACTACTATATCACACAATACACTAACACTACATTCAGTGTACATAATCTGATTTAATATTAGTTGTCTTTACAAAACAGAGTCTACCAGTGAGGAACAGAACCACATTTGGTGCACTCCTCTCAAAACTGGGCCAAGAGTGGCACCTTATGGAGAAAAGATTTTACACACTGAGGTAAGATTTTTTTTTTTACAAACCAGACTGCCACAAGATACACACATGGTCATGTGGGACAGTTCATTTTATAAAATATATCAATTCATATTTCATTTCACTTATAAATAAGCGTAGACTAATATACTTATAGAAGTATACAATATAAAATTACACTTCAGATGGCATTTAGTATTCCCTGTTAATTTCATATTCATCATTATAACCATAAACATGTAAAACATTCAATATCATGTTTGTGTTTGTAAGCAGAAGAGGATATACACTATGCAGACTAAAGTATTAAGATACTTTCTCTTTCATTAGTCTTTTAAGAAATTAAGTTATTAAATAGTTTATTTCATTTATTGGAGTCTCTGCTGTACGAGGATGGCTTTTTACCATATTTTAGAGCACTGTTGTAAGAATTTGCATTCAGCAAAAAAAGGGTTAGTGAGGTCAAGATGTTGGAAGGTCACCACCCCACCTCACCAACCAATCAAAAAAGTATTGGATGGAGCACCATCATTCCAGAGAACACAGTTGCACTGCTTCCCAGCTCAATGCTGGGAGATTTATACCTATCTAGCTCATGCCTGGCATTAGGCACAATGCCATAGGTTCTGTAGGGACTAGAAAAGCTGGGTATGCATTTCCACACTTGTGTCAGCAGTGGGTGCAACCTAAAGTAACATTTTTTTAGAAGGGGTGTCCACAAACATTTGGTCATATAGTGTATTTACTATTGTATTAGTATAATATAGTGTATATACTGTATTATACACTGTACATTTGATTGGGATATACTTTAACTAACATTTGTTCATGTCTAAGCAGAAACATGCATATGTGTGGTGTAGCCACAGAATGCAGACTGAATAGAAATGTCATTTATTATTTAAGTAAATATGTAATTAATTATATAATTGATTTCAAATAGTACAGCCAATAAGCAATTATATCTTTCAATGTCTAAAGGTCAATTATATGTGCACATGTGATGCTGCTGGCAGAGGTGACTTCTCCTCACCTCCAGTAGCTGAATGAAAGGATGATGTTGGTCTTTGGCAGGGACATTTATGAGGCTGTCCATCAGCAGGATGCGAATAAAGTCACACACCTGCTTCCTGGCAGGGTGAGAAAGACGGGCTGCAGGGGAATCCCCTGTAGCCCCACCCTCTCCGTTACCCTGGAGGCCTGTAGGACTCTGCAAAGAAAAACAGAGCTTACATAATCAGTACATAACCAGACGTGTCACATTACTTCAGGTCATGAAAAGCTGCAAAGCAGGCTGCGAAAGCATGGATGGAATGATCTGATATATGTCTCACCTCAGTGCTTTCAATGGGGAAAACTGCACTAGCCAATGAGTTGAGGAAGTCCGTGGAGGCCCACAGAGAATCTCGGGGGAAGAGGCTGTGGAGCAAGCAGAGGAACTGCATAACACTGCCTGGGTACTGGACTTCCCAGCTGTCTTCACTTCCTGTTATAGGCTTTTTGGAGAAACGAAAGAACAGTGTAGAAGAATGTAAACAACAGTTAACCCTTAGAAATCACAATTACCAACAGCAGCAACAAACATGTAATGTAATGTGATATCACTTATTTCTTATTTACAGCTCATTGAAAATATTCTGGAAATATTCTGGAAATATTCTGTATGTGATGATGTAGTAGAGGCAGGGAGACGAAAGCAGAGACAGAATTCCAATAATATGGATTATTCACAATAATGTAACACATAAACTAACTGTAAACATTAACATACACACATTCAAAGACCAGGGAAACACTAGGGCTAAATACAAGACATGATTAGGCACAAACAAGAGGGCAGAGGTGTAGGACAACATACAACAGCTGTGAACGGTAATGACCTGACGTAAAAGGGAGGTGAACACAAGGAGGCTGAAACAGGCACAAAAGACAGGGAGATGGGTGAGGCCCAGGTGGGGGCGTGACACTGTTGAAAGTGTAAATTATATAGACTTTCTTCTTTCTTAAGAAGAAGAGCTGTTTTAATGGAAAAAATTGTGCAAACAAAAAAAATGTAAAGCTAATTAAACTGAACAGAAATGCAAAACAAAATAACTTTTGACTATTAAATGTTAAGCACATATAGCACATAAGGTTGTAATACATTATCCTTGCTCAGTACATGCCATTCATCTCACCTTACAAATGATCATTTTGACCAGTTCTATAAGCATGCAGGCTGCCTCTGTGCAGAGCTGAACTTGCTCATTTGTGGAGCTGTCAATCACACTTTGGAGTAAGTTGTCAAGATCAACCTGAAATGACATTGAAGATGTTTGAGTTAAACACATATATCATAACCATTTTCAAGCTATTCTGAAATATTTCATAGATGAAAATAAATTTTATGTACAGAGATCATTTAAACACCCTAACAGTGCATCTAAAAAAGCACCTGTATACTTGTAGTTACAGATAATGCATACTGCATTAAAACCACCATTCGTGAAATTTACCTGTCCGTCAGGCATGTGAAAATCTGCCTTTCCTAACAGCAGTGCAGCAAAAGCTCCGTATATCTGCGGATGGTTAATATGGCTGAGCAGCAGTCTGGGTAGCACAGTAAAGCCTGGGCACGTGCAGCTCAAACATTCATATGAGTGAGAGCGTGGCCCAAAATTACCTGATCAAAACAGCAACACATTAATAAATAACTAAGTAACATAATCATAAATGTAATACATTTCTCTATGGCTTCCATCATGACTACTAACTGATGTCAGGGATGTTTCATTGCCACAGAACTAGTAAAGGCAGTGACAGAAGTTTAAGTTTTCCAGTCAACATATGACTGGTTTAATGACAGGATATATAATGAATGAAATGTTGTACCTATGATTCCTAGAGGCAGCTCCATGCCTGCCAGAAGGGTTCCTAAAGACACAGCCTCTCTGAACTTGGCCAATATTCTCTGATTGAAAAGAAACTGGATGAGCAGTCTGAGAGCCAGTAGCACCGTGCTGGAGTGGGTGTGTCCCTGTAAGAAGAGGAGGAACCAATCTGACCCCAGCGTGAAGAACATTTCTTCCTGGTTACTGCCATATAACAAATAGAGGCATGTTAGGGAATCAAACTGTATTACTTTAATTTACACATAATGGACATTTTAGTTAACAAGTTTCCTGTGATGCAGACTCACATGTTAGGTAGAGGATTGTCGGAGATGATTAGTGAGGACAGCACCTCGAGCAGCTGGTTCCTGATCCAGACGGTTCTTGCAGGTGTTTGGCTCAAGGCTAGACAGAAGTTCAGGCAAAGCTTCATTCATCTTTAATCAAGTCTCCAATAAAACATCATGACTTCAGTACTGAAGAACATACTCTTCTAAATACAAGTTTAAATTAGGAATTAATATTTACACTACTGTTCAAAAGTCATTTGTCATTTTTTGTTGTTTTATATACAATAACAAGAAAAGTTTGGGCAGTATAGAAAATGCCAAAATAAAATTACATTGACATTGACTTTTATTTCATTGGAGACAGCACGAACATAAGATATTTCATGTTGTCATATTTTGCCTGGTCATCCTGGTCATTTAATTTGTCAATATACAGTACATTCATTCCTGCATTTCAGGTCTGCAACACATTCTAAAGCATTTAGTAACTTCTCTCAACACCTAGAAGATGTTTTGGCACTGAGAATACAAAGCAATAAAGTGTTTCAAACATTATTTTATCACAATCTTCTTGTACAGAGTCACATTTTTCATTCAAAATTCTCATGTTTCACACATTCTCTATTGGGGACAGGCCAGGAATGCAGGCAGGCCAGTCTAGTACCCATGCTCATTTCTTCTGCAGCCATGCCTTTATAATGTGTGCAGCATGTGGTTTTGCATTGTCTTGTTTAAAAATACCCCTAGAAAAGATGTCATCTTAAACACAGCATATGTTGCGCAGCACAGCTTCTAAACACGTGTAACATAATGTTTCTTTTTAGCACAGAAAAGCTTTAAGTAGCATTTGTGAATATAACTCTATGGAAGTGTTGGACAAATGCAAAAATCCCTTGCCCATGTGGTTATATCAGCTACTGATGAATGACAGTACTTGATGAAGTGCTGTCTGAGGGATTGGAGGATCATGCATGTTCGGCTTAGTCTTGTGCCCTTGTCTTTTATGCATTGTAATTCCTTCAGATTCCTTAAATAGTTTAATGATATTATGAACTGAAGTGGGAAAAATATGCAAATCCCTTCCAATCTTCCTACGAGGAACATTGTTTTTAAACATTTTGATAATTATCTCACATTTTGGTTGAAAAAGTGCTCATCTCTGATCCTCAAAGACTTACAATCACCTGTTGACATCAATCATTCATGTTGTTTGAAACCACTTACATCATTACTAGTCCTAAATTACACTATACCAGCAGCTTTTAAAAATGTTTTAGGTTTAAAACGCAGGGACTTGTGTATATTAACAAATGAAATTGTCGACCAGACAAAACATAAAGTATCTTGAGTTCATACTGTCTGCAATTAAATAAAAGTCAAAGTAAATGTAAGAAACATGGCATTTGTTTACTTAGATTTTCCATAAGTTTAAATATAATAAACTTTACACCAAAACGTTATTTTAGATGTTGTGTTTATCATTTTTAGTAATTAGTATAGTAGTCAGTTTTGTCATTTGTTTCTCCTACAAAAGCAAAGCATTCTATGCATGTATTTTATTAGAACTTGATTTTTTTTACTTACAGCTTTGTAGCTTCCTACTAATTAATTGAATTATGCAAAATTGTACTAATACTAACATATTAGTATTATTATTTAAGATTTTTTGCAATTAATTTTGCTTTATTTTATTTAACTGATTGCAAACTTCTAAGACGTAGTGTATATGTACTGGATGTTATACCTACCCATAGATTGATCATCAGTAGCTATAAAAGGGAAGGCACTGTTTTCATTGACAGCTGGGGGCATCAGAGTGTGGACTAAAAAGAGTCCAAGCCTGCATGAGTGAATATAAACACAGACCCAGAACTTTACTTTAGTTATGCATGCATGAATTTCCTGTCCTACGCAAATTCTACTCAGCTCTAAAGGAAAATTTCTACTGTCTAACATCTTCTCTTGGATGGAGTCAATCAAAGGTTTGGGGTCACCCAAAAGTTTCCTTTACAACACATACACTTTTATTTCAGAAAAAAATAGTTTCTAGATGTTTTGAGACTAACAAAATCCACAAAGGCAATTGCTCCAGATACTCAATCTTGTATGGTAGGTTAAGGTAGGACAGTGTCACTGCTTTTTTTTTTAGCTCAATTTACAAGTTAACACAAACAAACATTGAGTTTTATATGCTTTTGTACAGTTGTTTAGAGTCTGCTGGATGTTTAGCACATTTTCACAAAAGGCATCATGAGCAGTGATGTCAGTAACGTCATGTACTTATTAACGCGTTACTCTAATCTGACCATTTTTTCCAGTAACGAGTAATCTAACGAGTTATTATTTCCAATCCAGTAATAAGATTAAAGTTACTTACCCAAGTCACTGTGCATTACTATTTTTATCATTTTCCTTAGTAAAAAGATGTATTTTTATTTTCTTCTTGCGATTTTACTTATTCTTGCGGGATAGTGACGCAAATGTAAACAATAAGGGTTATCAAATGAAAACGCTGGCTAAGGTCTTCCACAGCCTTTGGCTCCATGCCAACTTCTCCTACTCATGCAATAAAACAAAACAGCATTTTTCTTAAAGAGACAGTAACCCTTTATACTGATACTGCAGTACTACACTATGAACTAACACATAAAAAACATTAATTTATCTAGTTTAAATAAAATATTACAAAAACTGTAAACTGCCTCATGCAATACAAATATATTAAACCAATAGTCAAAAAATTAAATTACTGGTAAATACAAAAAGATAAAAGGTTTAATAATTTTTAGTAATTGGCCCAAACACAACAGAAGCTGGACTTTCAAGGAAGACTTTCTTTATTTTATTTTTTTTTATATAAAAACAAGTATTTATGTTAAGTGAAGTTAAGAAAGACTGTATTTTATTTTTTATTAAAAAATATATATTTCATTTAATTCAAGAGAAACCATCTTTCTTATATATAAAACATGTATTTTTTCAGGAAATAGTTTTTAAGTTCAACTTTAAATGTCAGGAGATACATTGTTGCTGTTAAAAATGTGTTTCCAATAAAGTGAGTATTGGCAAAACTGGTTGTCATTTTTATGTAGAGGTGGCGGGGGGTGTTGTCTGCAGCTGCTGAATGTAACTAATAAAGTAACTTGTAATCTAAATTAGTTATTTTCAAAATCAAGCATTCAATAAAGTAACTAAGTTACTTTTTAAAGGAGTAATCAGTAATGAGATTACTTTTTCAATGTAACTATGCCATCACTAATCATGAGAAATAAGAATATTGTAGATATAATAGAATATAAGATCTTAGTCCAGAAACAACCTCAAACAACCTTAATATATATTTATGTACCATATATATGTCTTTCCATACCTGCGTATGTCTGTAGTGCTGAAATGTCCATGAATCAGGTATGTAATGATGGTGCAGATAACAGTGACTTTTCTGTAAGTCATAGCAGTATCCTGCAGCATGAAGAGAAGCTTTGTCATCAGATCAAGGCTGTGCATGGCCTCAGCATTCTGCAGATCTCCACTGGAAAAGATCGACACATCAGTCATATGATGGAGTAATCACTGTGACAAATCAAATTCTATCTGAAGCAGCCCTTGCAGGGTGCTACACCATGTTTCCTGTACGTGCATGAGAATGCACAGGAAAGAGCAGAATCTGTAGCTTTCTAATCAATGCATATTTTCACAAACCCCTGAAGAGTCAATATGCAATGACTAAATGAATCAGTGCAAAGTACCTTGATGTTTTCAGGATATCAGCAAAATGATTTAAAACAAAGAAGTCGAGACTTTCTGGAGCCTTCTGCCAGACCTAGAAATAAGATAAATGAATTATAAGTCAAATATGGTAAATGTGTTTTTCTAAGGTTTGTTTATAGTAGTCAAAAGCACCATAACTATAATGATATAATTCATGAAATTTTACTTCTCAAAATCACCACACCTCAAAATCACAGAGGATGCCCTGGAGGGCAGTGAGGTCATGGATATACACACATCCTGTTCCTAGCTCCATGGTACCCACAATAGCCAAGATCAGCTGGAAGACTCTGCTACTGATTAAATGAGCCTTCATCTTCAGGAGGAAGGCAAAAAGCTGCAGAAACGAGACACACAGGCAAATGTTCAGCATGAAGCAGATTGCCATGTACAAAAGTGCATGAACATTTAAGCAGAAAGTGTGTTATTACCAGTGAAAACATAGAATTAATACAAATATAAATTTGGTTGATGACTTCTCAATCCAGCTATTGGATAGACTTGATAAATTCCAGCAGCACACCTGATTTAAGTACTGATCAGCTGACTTAGAAAAGCAGAGGTAAATACTGTTGTAGTCAGAGCAAGGTTTGAAATGTAATTTCAATCAGTAATTTACTTAAAATAAAATATTCTAATAATTTGAGATTCAGATTTTCATTAGCTATATGTCATACTGATCAACATCAAAACAAAAAGGCTTAAAATATCACTTTATTTGTATTAAATATACAACATAAGACTGTATATACATATTTTAATTCAATTATGAACCTTTCCCATTATATTCTATTTTTTGAGAGGCACTAAAATGTGCTACATACATTCACAAGGAAAAGTTATTTATTTATACTAATGTTTCACAAAAGATCAACTATTTGAAAGATTTCTTTTCTCAGAATACTATTTTTTGCACAGTGCTGCACTCAATTGAATATTACAAAAAAATGGCATTTCTCTGTGCTTTTACAAACTCACTTGTAAACTATAAGAAACAAGAAGCTTTGTGTAATTGTGTAGAACCTGTACTTATTGTATTAAAATGTTTTACCATAGAAAATCATGCTCATGGTGTCTGTACCTTATACCCACTGATGCGTTTCATCTCCTGTCTCATGACTGGATTTGTGTCCAATACAGACAGCAGCACTTTTATAGATGTATACAGAGAGCCGTCATCTGATGCCATTGCAACCAGGCTGAGGAGAACTGCTGGTCCTCCAATATACTGGAAACTGCTGGCAGCGTTATTTGACATGAATGTCCTAACTCCTGTAAATACAGACACACACAATTTCAGTGAAGAAGACAAAAAGTCATTCAATAATTAGTGATTATGTTTAAGTTATTTAACAATATGCATTTTTACCAAAACGACCAATTAGGGCAGCCCCAATAGTTCTAGAAGTTCCACTGAGGTGCTGACAAATGTTTCGTGACAGAAAGACAGGAGTGGAGTTATCCCGCGAAGTGATGCCCATCTACAAATAAATGCAATATTACTGACTGGGTCACTACATATAGGGGAGTATCAATATAGTGATACCTACTAGCAGAGTAATGCCACTATTGTAGTAAACTAAGGCAAAACATGCACAATATAAATATAAAACAGAAGCACCTCTTTGGCTATAAGACGACTGTCCACCTCATTGTACTGATCTCTGATCTCTGCTACTGTAGTGACTGTATAAACTGCAGAGTTTATGCCAAAAGAGATTCTTTCAGGAGGAACAAGTCTCACTGGAGAACACTCTGTTTGTCCATTAGCTTTAAAGACAAAACATATCAAACCTTTATACACCACCAAAAAGCACTTAATGTTTACATTACCAGGAAAAGTAAAAAATTTTTAATTCAACTCTAGGTTCACTCAACTCAAACTTTTTAGTTTTAGAAGTGGTAAGCAGCCGTATTTACGGCACACGGGGAGCAGTTGGGGGTTAGATGCCTTGTTCAAGGGCACTTCTTTCATGAGCTGCCCAGGATCAAACTGGTGACCTTCCAGTCACAAGACCAGATACCTAACCACCAGGCCATGTTTTAATGTGCTTTGTTTAATGTTGGTGGCATTGAGTGATGCAGCTGTCTAAGTGTTGATCAATTAAAACCCTGCTGATGCTACAACTGTCTATAATTGGAAGTCCATGGAGGGGAAAGTCTAGTGATGCTATGAGAAGGAAAAAGTATCAGATAGCAGCAAAAATTTTAAAAATGTATATACTAGAATGCAGAACTTAATATCTAACAATGATTTAGGAGAAACTTTGTCTAAACTAAGAAGTTTGATTTGGGTGAACTCAACTTTGAATCCAGTTGATTTAAATAAAAAAATGGAGTGAAGTAAATTGAGTTGACTTTTTTTACAATGTAGCTTCACCTACATTGAACACGAAGTGCCAGGTAGCTGCCTAGATACTTTGTGCCCTGTGCATACATGAGTTCAACAGCCTCAGCACTCAGCACTTCTTCAAAGAGATACGAAGGACCTATTCGCCAGACCAGCGCTGCATGCTGTTTCCATAATGGAGGAGTGCCAATAATTCCACACACATCAATGACTGCTGATGGATCCATTGCAATACAGTGACCAGGAAAAGGCTGAATGTACCTCATCTGTCAACAGAAAGAAAGCACACACAGTCTTATGTATGATCCTAAATTATTGAATGCAAAGCAACTGAACAGTGCAAAAAGAAGACACATCTGTACCACTTTCACAAACCTTTGATGTTCCAATCAACTCCCCATTCAGATAAGCAGATACTTTGCAGCTCTTTTTGATGTCTTTTGCCATAGCAACAACAAGATGATGCCACTGACCTGGCATCAGATGCTTGGAGCACTTGAAGCGCACTGTAACTGGCTGTGTATTTGGTGTTTGTACCTCAGGCTCCAGCATGTCTGTGGGTCAAACATAGTTTGTGCTTAAACTTCACAACCATCATTAATAGAATGGTTCACTCCTAAATATATACACTATATGGACTTCACCTCATCCCTAAAGTACTGCATGGAGTACTATTATTCCAGAGAACACTGTTCCTCTGCTCCACAGCTCAGTGCTGGGGGGCTTCATTCTGCTCTGGCATTAGGTGTGGTGCCAATAGATTCATGTTTCTTTGCTCCGGAGAGTCCTACTCTATTGGCTGTACTTCTCTAAAGGGACTGTGTCAGCAAAGCTAAAGTAGTTGAATGCAAATATTAGAAGATGTCCATAAACATTTGGACATACAGTGTATTCATATTTACCGGTACATGTTTTCCCAATGACCTCATATGTGGTGAATTAGCAAACACATATTTGGATTAGCCAAAACATATAATGGCTGATCAGCTACATCTAGGATAAGTGGGGAAAAAATGTAAACATGATTTCTGGATTAACTTTTTCTTTAAACCTCCTACAATCTTCATATTTAATAACATCATTTATTTTTGGAGTCAATTTGACCCCAGCAATTTAAACCTCCAGAAAATTAGTATAATCTCAGTCTCCTCTGACACATACTCCTCTGTCTCAGACACATACTCCTCTGTCTCAGACACATACTCCTCTGTCTCAGACACATACTCCTCTGTCTCAGACACATACTCCTCTGTCTCAGACACAGTCTCCTCTGTCTCAGACACAGTCTCCTCTGTCTCAGACATATTCTCTCTCAGACACATTCTCCCTTCTCATACACATTCTCTTCTGTCTCATACACATTCTCCTCTGTCTCAGACACATTCTCCCTTCTCATACACATTCTCTTCTGTCTCAGACACATTCTCTTCTGTCTCATACACATTCTCCTCTGTCTCAGACACATTCACTTCTGTCTCAGACACATTCTCCTCTGTCTCAGACACATACTCCACTGTCTCATACACAGTCTCCTCTGTCTCATACACATTCTCCTCTGCCTCAGACACAGTCTCCTCTGTCTCAGACACAGTCTATTCTGTCTCAGACATATTCTGTCCTGTCTCAGACATATTCTGCCCTGTCTCAGACACAGTCTCCTCTGTCTCAGACACAGTCTCCTCTGTCTCAGACACAGTCTCCTCTGTCTCAGACATATTCTGCCCTGTCTCAGACACAGTCTCCTCTGTCTCAGACACAGTCTCCTCTGTCTCAGACACAGTCTCCTCTGTCTCAGACACTTTCTCCTCTGTCTCAGACACATTCTACTCAGTAAAATGTTGATATTTTATATGTTATACAGCTAAAACAGCCTGGGGTCAAATTGACTCCAAAGAACACCGATGTGTACAACATGTGTACAGAACACTAAATAAACATATCATCATGTTAATTTTATGTTTACTCAGTTGTCAGCATGAAATTTGGAAAAGTCATTAAATATAAAGAAAAAAAGTCATGTCATACGTGTATTTAAAGATTGGATGGGGTCAAATTGACCCCAAACATAATAAGAGGGTTAAGAGTGACCATAGAATAAAACATCACAATCACTCAGGTTTTCAGGTTTTCAAAACACAAAAAATATATTATTAAGAAAAAGAAGAAATAAAAAATCAAATGGCTGGTAAAAATACATGAAAATATATCAATATATGCAGAGAAGAATATTATGATCATGAAAATACTTACCTACTTATGTCTGTATCAGTATTTATTATGTTTATTAAGCCAATCATATGCTAATAAGACATCTGTCCTGCACAGTAATCACTGAACTATAAAACAATGTAAAAAATCAAGTTCTCACCTAAGAACTGATAGGGCTCCTCCTCTGTGGAGATGACTAAACAGCCGTCAGAGGCAGAGATGCTGACTGACAGACAGCTGTATTGCTGCTCAGCACGAGACATGTGACGCACCACCGTCAGCAGACGCACAGGGTGGGAGTCGCAGGCTGAGCTGAACCTGCTGATAAGAAACCAGCAAGAGAAAGACAGGCCAGCAAAGGGAGGAAAACCCCGGCAGTCTGAGAAACAAGACAACAGCAGCTGAAAACACACTGCACTGCATGCTCAGTGCATTAGACCTACAGAACAATGACTCAAGTCCATTTTAAGATCATTAAAGTATTCAGATGTTAGATTTGATAATATTGTTTAACCCTCAAAAGTTTAAAGTTGCATTGGTGGGTCCAGACTTCTACCTCTCCCTCTGACAAATGCACATCAAAGATATTATTTTTATAGAAGCTGCTTAGTAATTCCTGGAAGTTACTTCAATAGGTCTTAGTATTTCTAACTGAATAATAAATCTGCTCATTTCTTTGGCTGTCCAGCATAGAAAAATAGTAGTAATTGCTAAGAATTTTTGTTATGTAACACAACAATGTGTCTCACCACCACCAATTCCACCTGTTGAGATGGAATCTGCACTGACTCCTTTCACTGTCGCAAGAGACGGCAAAAAGAGACACCTGAAAAAAACCAGAAACACCAATATGAGCTTTAGTCGTTTTAGAACATTACTCTCTAGAGCAGATAAACATGAACCTATTGCCATCACTTCTAATGCCAGGTGTGGGCTAGAAGTCTATAAAGCCTACTAGCATTGAGCTGTGGAGCTGAGGAACTGTTCTCTCTCCATCCAAAAAAAACTTTGGGATGTTTGGGATGAGGTGGAATAGAAACCATTCAAACATCCTGACTTCACTAATTCTTCTGTCGCTGAATGCAATCAAATCCTCACAGCAATCCTCTAAACTCTATCAGAAAGTCTTTCCTGAACATTAGAGACAGTTACTCCAACAAACAGAGGAAATATTCTTTTTAATACCCTCGATTTCAGAAGAAACAATGAATGTGCACACGTCACAATACTTTTGTCTTTATAGTGTGTAAGACCTTGACATTAACAAGCATCTCAGGTGATCAGATCATAAGGGACTGCCAAAACACATTTTGAAAGTGCTTCTTTGTGACCACTTCTGATCAATTGTCTTAAACCATGTCCACTGGAGGAAGAGTAGTGTAATTTTATTACAACAGACTTCCACTGCATTTCTAAAACACCAAAATGTCCTGTGAATCCTTGCTCATGTTCCAAAATGGGCTGTTTCAATCTTTCTGATTGCTTGGTCTGCTAGCTGAGCTGATGAGTGAAGAGTTGAAGATGCTTTAGTGTTCACACTACAGATATAACATCTCTGACCACCTCTGAAGGTTTTTTAAACAATCCGATTATAATGCATCTTCAGGACAAACTGAACTTGTATAAGTGCACTTATACTGTGTTCACATTACAAGCCTCATTACTCAATTGTTTGCTCAGATCAGATTTGACTATCTTGATTGTTCACATTAATAAACGTAAGTCACCTGTATGTGTCTGTAATGTGAACGAATGTGTTTCTGAAATGAATTGCATGCACACATTGTTACATTTACGTATAACGTCTCTGTCACCATCAACAAAAATAGTCATATTTGGGCAAGGTTGCCAGGTGTATTGTGTATTAAAACAGGTGTGTTAGAAGCTGGTGTGTGCATGACGGTTTGTTCAGGGGGACAGTAAACATCTGCTGGACTGTACACGTCTGGTAAAGAAGGTGAATAAAATCCAGCCGGCTTACTGTTGCTGTTTTAGCAGTGAGAGAAACGAGCGCTGGCTCAGCACTACGCACATGAGTAAAACAACATAAAACAACATAAAACCCAATCTGATTCAAGTCACATGCTCACAAATAACGATCTAATCTAAGACCACGTATGAAAGTGACTCAAAACTGATCTGAAAAGAGTGGATTTGACATGTTCACACAATCTTCAAAACATCAGATCTGAGTCATATTACACCTAAAACATCAGATTTAAGTCACTTCAGCCTGGAAATGTGATTGTAGTCTTAGTAGTGGTTACTTAGGTTTGGATCACAAAGGACTCACAGTAATGATAAATGTGAACTGGACTTAAGACACGATCACGGATTTATTAGAAATATGAAGCTATTTATACTCACCCAAAACCACTGTCAGTCATATCAAACTCCACAAACGAAGGGGAGACAGACACTTTGTGGGGCCGAAAGCTCCGTGGTGAGGTTATTGAAACAAGGCTGATGATGCGGTGAAGGGGAATTGGTGTCCCGCAGTTCGAGGATGTCCTCAGTAAGCTAAAACTCCTTTTAAATCTCCTTTTGGAAACTTTCTTGTCATCCTCTTTCAAATCTTCTGCTTGATCAGTGCACTGTCCTTTAAAAATGAAAATACAACATTAAATATATCCAAAAGAGCACATCAGGAAACATTTAACAAGAGACGACTGTGATAGCATGTACCATTAGAGAGAGGTGGGTCAGCCTCTGCGATGGGGGGAGAGACACCATTCTCAATATTACACATAAGTGGATCTCCTAAACACAGGAACTGTCTAAAAGAAAATGTAAAAGCAAATGAGGTAAATAACAAAAATGCACATTTATGTTTGAATAGTTTACATAAAAATAGAGCTGTATAATGTTTCATTAGTGCAACTTTAGTCACTTTAGTCTTTGCAATACTGATACTTCAGGAGACTGTGATATACCCCCTGTGTCAATCCTGACCACTCACAGTTCTACATGAGGTTTTAGATGTTTTTCTATGATTTTCATCTGGCAAAAGTGGAAAATAATGTGAGATAATTACTGACCATGTTACATGTTGTATATATCCACCAGTGCATATCTACTGCAAGGTGTACAGTCATGAATCTAAACAGAATATTCTGAAAATACTCATTTTCATTCATAATTTAGATCAAAAAGGTAATATTTTTGCTTTAATCTAGATCCGTATGGCTTATAGCTCATACAGTCACAGTCATATCATGGTCAGTAAATTATTTGGTAGTAGTTTTGGCACTGCAGGCAGGTGCTGAGTCCTGCTGGAAAGGGAAATCTCCATAAAGTTTGTCAGCAGATGGAAGCATGAAGTCCTGTTAAATCTTGAAGACGGCTGCGTTGACTTTGGACTTGATAAAACACAGTTGGACCCTCAACAGCAGACAATATGACACCTCAGATCATCACAGACTGCAGAAACTTGGATTCCATGTCTCTCCACTCTTCCTCCAGAATCTAGCAGCTGATTTACAAATGAAATGCAAAAGTGATTTTCATCTGAAAAGAGGACTTTGCACCACTGAACAACATTCCAGTTCAGTCTCTGGTCTAGGAGTGGCTTGATATTCGGAATGTAGCTGTGGTAGCCTGAGAGGTGCATTACATCTGACTGAATAGTAATGTACTTGTCATGCTCCTCACCCCTACTTACCTCTGTTTCCCTCTATTGCTTATCTCCTCATCTCAGTTCTTCCCTCAATTTGGCCCTCTCGTCAGCTTCTCTTATTTACACACGCGTACATGCGTCGCTCATCATTGTGGTGTGTCTCACCCACAGGTAGCCAACTTCTACAGTTCCTGTAAGGTCTTCTCTTCTCCCACTAGCTTTTTCTTGCTGTCCTTGTTAGCTTTAGCAGCCCTGATCCTTCAGGTTAGCTTTAGCCCTGATCCTTCAGGTTAGCTTTAGCCTTGATCCTTCTGGTTAGCTTTAGCCTTGATCCCTCTGGTTAGCTTTAGCCTTGATCCCTCTGGTTAGCTTTAGCCTTGATCCTTCTGGTTAGCTTTAGCCTTGATCCTTCAGGTTAGCTTTAGCCCTGATCCTTCAGGTTAGCTTTAGCCCTGATCCTTCAGGTTAGCTTTAGCCCTGATCCTTCAGGTTAGCTTTAGCCTTGATCCTTCTGGTTAGTTTTAGCCTTGATCCTTCTGGTTAGCTTTAGCCTTGCTCCTTCTGGTTAGCTTTAGCCTTGCTCCTTCTGGTTAGCTTTAGCCTTGCTCCTTCTGGTTAGCTTTAGCCTTGATCCTTCTGGTTAGCTTTAGCCCTGAGCTATCCTGAGTTTACTGAGCCTGTCTGTTTATTGAACCAGAACTTTATCCTGTTTTTGTTTTCTTTAATAAAATATTTCCTTAATTTTTCCTGCGTTCATCTTCACACTTTGTTTAGGCTTCCTGACAGTACTCAAATTATTTTAAGTATTATATAAATATTTAAAGATTTTGAGATTCTGGATTTCTGATTTTCATGAGCCTTAAGTCATACTGATAAACATTAAAACAAAAAAGGCTTGAAATACTTGTAATACCTGCAATACACACAAATATTTAACACTTTTTTATTTTTAAATACAATTATTAACAAAAATGAAATGTTCACAATAGACTATTTTTTACATGACTGTATACTAATTGCAATATCTAGCAATACAACCACACTTAACACTAAAATTTTGTCTAATATGAATGTACTGTAAGATAAAAATATGAAGTCATGCAACAATATTTGTAGACAGTCATAATATTATAAAGCACATCTTTATTTGCTTCATTTGCACCAGCTAACCTGAGGGACTTGTGGCCTATGGCCTGGGAGGCCAGCTTCTCCAGGACACGCACCACAGGCAGGTGCAGGAAGTGTTCACTGTTGCTGAGTATGTCCCTGCAGTGGGTCAGTAAAGTGGTCAGCAGTCCTGACTCGCACATGATCTGCCTGTTCTGCTCTGACTTCACCAGAGACTGCACATGATGGGCTACAGCTAACTGCAGCTCAGCAGACAACTACAGAGGAAAGACCACAAACAGAGCACTGCACCTGTAGTAATGTTTCAGCAGATAAGTGCTTGAAAAATGTCTTCAAGCTTAAGTTTAAATGAAGAACTACTGCTTTACATTTTAATAAATATAAATGTTGCATTACTAACCTGAGGGTCACTGAGGCAGTAAATATGAGGCAGTAGAGTCATGATGACCTTAATTGCTCCAGGGTGCAGTATTGTATGATCACAGGAAAACCTGAGCAAAGAAGAATTTCTGTGAAAGGGAAAACAGAAGTGCTTTGGTGACACATACCCTGGGCTAGCCCTGAGGTTACAGGACATGTCACACAGCACAAAGGAGTCAGCAGCTGATAGGCACATTAGCCATCTGCCACTAAACAACACCACATGTCCATCGTGCCCTTGTTTGGAGAAGAAAACTGTTAAACCATCATTTATTAAGGCTGCACATTACATTGTTAGTTCATTATTATAGTAATATTTGCCTTTACAATACTTATGCAAATGAGCCCTGTGTGCTGTGTTGTGTGCATGCTGTGGGCATCAGATTTCAGATGGTCCAAACGGCTTGTGAGAGTTTAGGTACTGCAGTTCATTTACCTGATACCAGAAACATAAATGACTTTGTTTAAAATAATTCCTTCCCCATCAGCAATTTAATAATGAATGCTGCAATTTATCTAAAATATCCTGCAAAATTATATCCAAAGCACTGGACTGAATGATCTGCCATCCAAATAATACCTGCTCTGTGGTGTTCCTGAACATTGAAGAACAGAGTGAAAAGGCTACAGATGGACTACAGTCTGTAATTGTAGACCTACAAAGTGCATCTATATGGTCAGTGGAGCTAAAATGGACAATGAGTGTAGATACAAGGTATGCGTACCTAATAAAAGAAAGAACAGCACTCACCTCCCAGACTCTGTAGACAAAGATGAGATGCTAAGTGCAGCATTTCTGATCCGGCACTGAAAGTCCTCTTCTCCTGCCTTGTGGCCTGTGGGGGACTGCTGACTCTCCACAACTTCTGCAGCCTCTTGTAGACCAGTGCATAGGTCCACAGCCACACTGATCCCTGTTCCAAACTGCTCCAGGAAGCTCAACAATCTGACACAGTCCTGCATGTGGGAAAATTCATGTGATTATCAATACACACCCCAATAATCTTCTGTATTGTGAGTAAATCTACAACACTGAACAACTTGGTTTCAGAAGCTTTGAGACCAACAAAGTACAACTGCTATTGCTTAATGGCAAATTATATTCTACATCTATGTTGAGTAATCATGCACAGATGTTGACACAGGTGTCTACCAACATATCATCATGTAAAACGAAAGCGTGCAGAAGGGGATGTACAGAATGAACAGAAAACAACAAAGCAGAATGTTCAGTGTTGCACTGTAGACAACAAACAGAAGTTGTTTAATCAACCTGAAGACTGGGTGTATACATGTTTCAAACATGTTTGCAACACTGACTGCTCCATTTTGATTCTGTGCTAGTTCTGAATTGGATTAAGTACTGTATGGGTCTGCTTCAGCCTCTAACATTACTTGACAACAACAACAATGTGACAATAAAATGTAAACACACACATATATATCATGTCTTTTTAAAAGTATCACCTGTAGAGGTGTGGGAAGAGGTGGTCCAGAGCTTTCAGCTGCTTCCACAAACTGGCGGAAGCTCCTGCGGCGTGAGCGAGAGTCCATAGCCATGTCTACTTCAGTCAGTGCTCTGCTATGGAAACAGCCCAGATGCTGCAGAGCCTCAGCTAGCTTCTCATAATGACCCGTGGTTTGGAAAAAGTGGGCATTGACAGGATGCAGGTGCACGGCCAAAGAAATGGTGTGCAGGGCAAGTAGAAGCAGGTCCATCAGGTTGCCATGATTGAGCGAGGCCCAAACCCCTACTGGCTGCTCCAGCAGAGACCCCTCCATGTCCACCACCATAGACAGCAGACCGTTGAAGCCACCTGCAGACCGGAAAGCATTCCAGCTGTTTGGATTGTCTAGGACTTTCAGGATAGACTGCGAATGAGAAATGTATGAAAATATAGACATTTACAATCATACATTGAGTAAGTTATTGAGAGGTTACAACTGCAGCACTCTTAATATCAAGCCATCCCTAAACCAGAGACAATGTCAGAAGCATCTTAACATCTTAAGCATCTAAGGAGAAAAATAACTGGACTGTTGCTCAGTTGTCCAAAGTTGTCTTTTCAGACAAATCCTGTATTTTATTTGCAAATGAAACTCCTAGAGTCTGGAGGAAGAGTGGAGTGGCACAGAATCCAAGGTGTTTGAAGTCTAGTGTGACGTTTCTGCAGTCTGTGATGGTTTGAGGTGTCATGTCATCTAGTGCTGGTCAGCAGTGCAAAGTCCAAAGTCATAGCAGCTATCTTCCAGGAGATTTTAAAGCAGTTCATGCTTCCATCTGCTGACAAGCTTTATGGAAATGACCATTTCCATTTCCAGCAGAACTTAACATCTGACCACAGTGCCAAAACTACTAACAAAACTAGTAATGGCTTGCTGACATTGATATTACTGTGCTTGATTGGTCAGCCACCCCATGATCTAATAGTCATACTGATCAACAATAAAACAAGAAAAGGCTTGAAATGTGTCGTTATGTGTGATGAATATCAAACATCTACCATTTTTTAATGAAATGATGAACAAAAATGAATGTTTTAATAATATACTAACTATATGATGTACAAGAATGTTCAGTTCGCCAAGCCTATATGATCATTAGTATCATAACATAGCTTATTTACTTTAAGGTCTCTCCAGGTCTGTCAGAGCAGCAGAAACAGAAATGTGTTAAAAACGCACTTATAAATTATACATCACTCTAAAAAGGGGGGGCTGAGAAGTGGGGTTCCAGTTTCATAGGGCTTAGCAGGAATTGGTTTAGCCTTTATTCAGTTTACCACACTAATACATCAAAGAGCTAATGTGTCATAAAATGAAGCCCAAAACTAATTAGGACCAATAGAAGTAATCAGAATACCTCTGACATATTTCACACAGTGGTCGGGGTGAATCCAATTGTTACCTGCCTTAACCCAGTTACACTATAATAGTCTGTAAGTTGGTATTCTTGTACGTGAATCTAAAAAATGGACATGTACAGTAAGTAGCTAATTTAGTTACATATAATTGGATTTCTTTCACATTCGCTGATCTGATATTGCTCATAATTTTCAGTGTGTCACACCACCAGGCTGCGATCCTAATCTAATCAAGCCCGAGTTAACAGCTAAACATATATTAGCAAATCAATCTGAATTTGGCTTTAATGTGATCAGCCTCCCAAAGGCTAGCATAATAAATACACACACTTATTATGCTTTAAACTTGTTAGGATTTGTTAAAATTAGAAATAAAAACTGAATCTAGAGGAAGCCTTGCAGTCTTTGAGCTCAATTCAGGAAACAACCATCCCAACAGCCCCCTTCCCCAAGTTTTCTCAGAGAGAGAGAAAGAGAGAGAGAGAGAGAGAGAGAGAGAGAGAGAGAGAGAGAGAGAGAGAGAGAGAGAGAGAGACAGAAGACTGACATGTAATAAGTGATCAAAGAACGAATAAAGGAGAACAAACCCAATGAAGAAAGCAGAAGGAAAAAAATTATGACATACTGTACCTGCAGCAGATCCAGTTTGAGTCTCAGTTCAGTCTCAGTGGAGGAGCAGAGGGCTCCTATAGCTGTGCTCATATACTCCTCTGGGTTCATCTCAGACAGCTGCTCCAGTATGCACAGGGCTGGACCACGGAACTGCTCATCATTCAAGAAGATCTTTATATAGGGAATCATCCCCTGGTCCCTTATAAACACTGATACAGCCAAAAGAGAACACTTGTCATTTTATTTATGTGTTATTATATACTTAGAGGCCCATACTTATCAGTGACACGTCTCATGTATTTTTAGTCAATGTTACATAAAATAACCGCGACCCTGATAGGGAATAAGCGGGTGTGATAATGAATGGATGTTACATAAAATGCATAAGCTAATCCCTGATCAGCATTCTTATCCTAACCCTGTAAAACTTGAAATATCAAATTCTGAAGAAAAAAAAATCACACATATATAAAAACTGAATCTAGAGGAAGCCTTGCAGTCTTTGAGCTCAATTCAGGAAACAACCGTCCCAACAGCCCCATTCCCCAAGTTTTCTCAGAGAGAGAGAGAGAGAGAGAGAGAGAGAGAGAGTGTAAACTGGTGTTTTTATGTGTGACTGGTGTGTTTAATTTGACAAATATCAAAAGATATATCTTATATATATATATATATATATATATATGATGCAGATATCTTAAAAACTCATCAAATATGATACATGTGGTTTTACAGGATTAAGAAATTTCATTAAGATAGACCATACCTATGAATACGGGTTTAAAACCAGAAACTTTAACTATATTATTTTCAGCTTGTGTATAACAACTACTCTTAGTATAACTTTACACTTTCTTCAGAGTACCTGTATTTCTGATGGACCTCAATGCAAGAGCTGCAACTACATTTAGCATGTTGGTGGTGAGCTGACTCTCACAGTCCTCCATTCTCAGCTCATCCTTATTTACTGTAAGTTAAAAAAGTTGGAGATCAGCACTGAGAATATCATGACATTTTGTACACATTAACCCTTTAACCATTAGTCCCTTAAGTTTATTATTATTCAGCAACTATTATGTAATGTTTGATCACTAGTATAATGGTAATATGTACATTTATATATAATACAACTACATACTGCCCTTGAGAGTTCAAATGAGTTTTTCCATACCATTCAGACTTAATAAAAAAAAAATGCTGGACACACAACTGATGAGACCAGAGTATACAGTCCCATATCAAAAAATCTGAATATTGTGATAAAAAACATTTTTGTTCATAATACTTACATTTTATACTAATTATATGCAGTGTTGCGTATAACGGCGTTAAAAATAACGGCGTTAGGTAACGACGTCATTTTGTCAGTAACGGGATAAAATAATTAATTACTTTTCCTGTCGTTATAACACCGTTGACGTTACTGGTCATTAAAAGCGGTGCGTTACTATAGATTGATTTGCTAACAGTAATCCGAGCGGACCTCTGCTCAGGCTAGTGAGGAGTAACAGGTGTTACACCGAGAACTGTGACCTGTCGAGATCTGTGACTTGATAGAAGAAGTCACAGATCTCGATAGGTCACAGTTCTCGGTGTCACACCTGTTTAACTTAAGTCAGTAAGTGATTGGCTAAGGCAGCGTTATGGTAGCCAATCAGAGCCAGTGTTTTTACACGTGTGCCGAAATGGCGAATCAGCAGCAAGTTGAAGAAAAGTTAGCATTTTCAAGGTGGCGATATAAACATTATTTTAAATTCATTGAGGTTAAAGGCAAAAACGTGCATGTAATGTGTACATTATGTCCTCGGGCGAAGACTTTGTCGACATCCACTGTAAGCAACTCTAATTTAATAAAGCATCTCACAACGACCCACGCAGCTACAAAGTTAGCAACCACCGTCCACTAGCAAAGGACTCGGGGCAAAGTCCACTAAGCAGCAAAGGCTTGATTTTTGAATAATAAGACTAAAGAGGTTTTGTTTTTAAGCTTACTTCTGTTGTGAACAAACCAGTTGTCTCAGGTTGAGAGAATTTAATTGAATTTGATAGATGTAAATGCACTTTATATAGTGTAACTGTTTACTTTTGCTTTTTTTATTATTATTATTTTTTAAAACAAAGATTTGGTATTTTAAAGGATTTTATCCTGCACTGGTCTGTTGATGTGCAATAAATATCAAAAGCTACTCATTTCAACTGACTGTGAAAACTGCTTTTTCAAAAAATCCTTATTGACAAATAACTTTTTTTAACTGTAATGCAAATAGTTACTTTCCCTGGTAACAAGTTACTTTTATTATAGAGTAATTCAGTTACTAACTAAGTTACTTTTTTGAACAAGTAGTGAGTAACTATAACTAATTACTTTTTTAAAGTAACGTTCCGAACACTGATTATATGTAAAGTATTTCAAGCCTTGTTTTACAATACTGTATCAATGTAGCTTATAGCTCATTAAAATCAGAAATCCAGAATCTCAGAATAATAAAATACTGCGAGCTTTACTTTAATTACTTTTAAACTGTATCAAATATTAAACCCAAAATACTTGAAATGTCACTTTACATAAAAAAAAATAATTAAATATATGACTGAATAAACTGAACACAAATTAACATTTAAACAATATTCTAATATGCAATTTGTAAATCATAAAGACTACAACATATTCTTTTTTATTTCTACATTTCAAAACTGACCCAAAATAGCATGTACTTTAGTCATTATTATTATTATTATTATTATTATTATTATAAGTGATTGAATCACCACCTGCATCACAATGGACCTTCATGACCATAATTGGGTAGGTATGTAGTTATGTGAGTGGGGAAAGGAACCCTCCATAGAGACACTTTAAAGAGTTAAATCACATAGGGGAATGCATGTAACTGCTTCACCTGTAATGCCAGCTTTTCTCAGTATTTTAGCTCTCCTTCTGAGCTCTACCAGCAGCAGCTCCATCAGGCCTCCATCACTCAGTACATCAGAAAGCAGACCACTGCGCATCACCAGGCCATGAAAGCACTCGAGAGCGGCCATGCTGAAAGCCTGTGAGGAGCCCTCCTTCAGCATGGCCTGCACCTTCCTCAGTGTGTCATGGGGGATGTAGGAGAGCTGGAAGACCACAGTCTCTAGCAGCTCAAAGAAAAGGCGGTGGACAGTTGCAGGTTTCTGCCACACACATTCAGCCAGCTGCGCTAGTGACTGCAGGGTCCACTCCAGCAGAAAGAAGTTGGCCTTGTCCCATGACCAGATCGTCTGCACCGTACGTAAAATTTGACTGCAGGTCAGTGCGCTTCCTGAACGCATGAAGGACGACTGGATGATCTGAAAAGCTTTGAGGTTCTTCACTGCAGAGCCTTTGGAATCAAATTACAGGATTATAGAATTCAGTTATTAAATCTAATTGTAGCAAGTCAGGCAAAGGTGCCTGGTTTATTCAACAAAGTGTCAAAGAATATCACACAATATAACAAATATTAACCTTATGTTGTGTTCCTTCGTAATTCTCAAAACATATGTGGCTTCTAATTTTATTCTGACAAAGTCTGAAAAAGATTTACATCTACTGTGAGAGTGCCATGACATTACAAACACCTTGGGGTCCATATACATGAGAAACTCTGCATTTAAATCAAGTTACTTGCTCATAGATTGACTGAAACTATGTTATTCTGCATGCGTGAATAAGCGCAAACATCATGGAAACCCATATGCACCACAAAATGTGTGTATAACCCTGTCAAAAGATTAAAAAGGACTGTTTGGTTCCCTGGACAAAAATTCACTGATGTTTAGAGTAAATAAATATATAATTGGAGGGTAATGCGATTGAATTTCACTCTTAATTAAAATCACATCAGAGCCAAATAGAATCAGGCTTAAAAAAGGTCCATGTTTGCCTCTCTCTGGAGTGAGGTGCTCTGCCTGGTGATGAATGGTGGACTCTGGTACGGATGAGGAGAATGGATGCAGGGCATCCTAAGTGGGTTAGTGAGGAGGGCTATACTTCATCATCTTGGACATAATTGCCTTTGCCTTGTCGTTAACACAAGGTGGTGGCGGGGAGATGCAGTGAGGTGTTCAGCATTTGCAGTGCATCAGGCCTTACCTTTGGTCAGGGCGGGGTCGAACTTGAAGTTTGGTGGCTGGGGGTTATTCACACACAGGGCCACCTTTAACTCTGCCTTTCCAAACAAAGTGAGTGAAGCAATCAGACCCAAGAGGTCTTTCACAGGAGAGAAGTCTTCCTCTGCTGTTTCCTCCTCACAGCTGAAAATGAAACAATCAGTAAAACTGTCCATGACAGTTAAGGAAGCATTTGTTTAAAATTGCTTATGAAATGGTACTGTGCAGATTTGGAATTAGTGACAAATCATATTCACACAATTTTCCTCTTACCCTAAATGCAATAGATTACACAAGACATGTTAAAGATCTGCAGCATCAGTCATTAGTTTAATGAGACTAGAGAAAGGCTATTACCCAGAGTTAGCATTGTACATACATTAAAAAATTACCATGAAAAAAGTTTTTAATTCGAAAAGGCAAACTGTCGTGCATTTTATATTCACTCCACATGATGTGACTTTTTTATTCTAATGTTGATCAATATAGCTCATGAGTTGGCTGGTCAATCAAGCACAGTTAGCAAACCATTTGTTTTGGAGCTGTGCGCAGCTACTAAATCCTGCTGGAAAAGGAAATCAGCATCTCCATAAAGCTTGTCAGTAGATGGAAGCATGAAGTGCTCTAAAATCTCCTTGTAGATGGCTGTTTTGACGTTGAACTTGATAAAACACAGTGGATCAACACCAGCAGATGACATGTCACCTCAAACCATCACAGACTGCAGAAACTGTACACTGGACTTCAGACACCTTGGATTCTATGTCTCTCCACTCTTCCTTGACTCTTTTTACTGTAATATGAAAAGAGGACTTTGGAGCACTGAGTAACAGTCTAGATCTTTATCCCAGATAAGACGCGGGTTCAGGAGTGGCTTGATATTAGGAATGTGGCAGTTGTAGACTGAGAGATACACAATATTTATACTGTTTAAATAGTCATTTACTCAAACTCCAAATGAAATATTCTAATAATTTGACATTCTGGATTTCTGATTTCATGACCTAAAAGCCAAACATTATCAACATTAAAATAAAAAGGCTTGAAATATGTAACATGTATTGAATATATGACAGTTTACCTTTTTGGTTTAAATTATGACAAAAATGAACTTTTCGATAAATTGAATGTTTGATGTATGACAGTGAAGATTTAAGCAAGCAGTTTACACAGTGATGACTTTTGAAATAACTACTTCAATTACTTTGTAGAAACGTCAGGCTCATCACTTTATGTATAAAGTAAAGAAGCAAAATTAGTGCACCAAACACATGACTGATTGATTACATTTATAATAGGACAATTTTGTAAATAAGATCTACAGTGAACTTTTATTGGACTTGTTGAAATCTAGACAAATACTTGTTGGATGGAATGTAAAGCCACTGCTGGGTGACAGTTCTCTCAGTTAGTTGTCAGAGACCTTTAGTTAATGTTCAGCCAGAAGGAAAAAGAATCCCACGAGTGTGGCCATGAGTGTGTAAATAAACAGGGCTGGATGAGGGAGGTCTCGTCCTGCAGTGACCTCGCTGTGAATAGGAGCCACTGCTCAGCGAGTCGCATAGAGGAAGCATGATCACTAATGAGATTGAGTTCAATTTACCACTGATCTCATTACAACCTCCTTCATTATTAAACAGAGAAGAATGCAGAGGAAAGTGAGAGTGAAAGAGAGAGAGAGTGAGGTTAGAGCAAAAGAAGGAAAGTCCCAAAGATTTCAGCAGAGACCTTATTTGCTCTCGGCTGAAACTTTAATCCCAAGAGGATTTCCTTGGGGTGCCAACAACCTCATATCAAATTACTCTCAACATGCAATCTACAAGTTCAACATTACTAGCTTTTATTTTTTCATGAATAGCTTTTGTTTTCTTATTAGATTTAGCTGTTATATTCTTTCAAAGAACTGCTGCTTTTTGAGTAATGTGTAATGACTTGTGTGATGAGATACCGTGTCATGATGGCTTGGAGTACTGTATAGCCATCATTGTTCTCAAACTCCTCAAATAACGTAGGGTTGACTGGGTAAGAGTCCTTCACAAAGCTGAACACACTCACTGCCACCTCTGCTAGAACTGGCCCAGGAACGTGATCACTCATTTTCAGCATATTCTGGATGCAGATCTTCATACAGTTCTTAGCTAAAAATAAGATAGAAATGACAGTGAATTGATATATTTATGAATTATAAGTTTAATGATATTCAGCACCATATCAACATTTGGTATAAAAAAAGTTTATTGCTGTTCATAAATTTATTCAAAAAGCTAAACATTAGATGTTATATAAAGTGACATATAGCTTATATGTCATGAAAATCCAGAATCTTAAATCATTAGAATATTTCATTTAAAGATTTAATAAATTGCTCTTCAAACATTATCAACATAAAAACCAACAACCAACACAAAACACATGACATGCCACTGTGGGAGGCTGCACAGACAAGTTACTTCTCTCCAATGCCATCTGTATCTTATTGCTTGTAGCAGGCTAGCACCTGATAATCCAGTCCACGTCTTGATGTTATCTATCCAGGTTATTTTTGGTCTTCCACGTCTTCGGACTCCCTCCACAAGTCCAGTCATAACACTCCTTTCAATGCTCTCATGTGCTGCCTCATCACATGACTGAAATAATGTAATTTGTAGGATTTAACGTGCATCAGTAACTCATTTTCCGTTCTGGCATATGCTTGCTCAGTGGTCATCATCTTCATCCATGAGATCTTCATCAACTTCCTAACACAATTGTTCTCAAAAGCCTGAATACGTCTTTCTTCCTCTTTCTTCAGTGTCCAGGCTTCACATCCATATGTAGCTACTGGCCAGACCAAGGCTTTCATCAGTCTTAGTTTGGTGTTGGTGCTAATTGACTTGCTTTTCTACATCTTTGTCAATTTGACCATCACCAACATGCCCATGGCCATTCTTGTCTTCACTTTACTGGCACAGTCTGAAGGCTTGGTTACTCTACATCCCAAATATATAAAAGAGTCCACTTGCTCCAAACTTCTTCCTTCCACTGTGATTTTCAGTATAAGTGTAATGAATACAAATATATAAATAAAGTTTTTCAACATATAACACCATTCATTTTGACCATGTTTCTTCAGTGACCAATTTGTAAATCATCTCTCATAAGTAAGCTTATAAGTAATCAAATCAGTCATTTTGTAATGAGGTCATGCCATATCCAGTGCAGTTCCTTCCTCCTGGAAAAATATGTGGCCAAAACAAAGCTTACATAATTTGAGCAGATGAGTAAATCAAAAGAGCATCTCCAACATCAAGTGAAAAGTAGTCTTTCAGTCTTCTTAGACATTCCAGTCATGTGATAGTGTCATGTCATATGACAGTCCTTTAAACCTACTAAGCTGTCATCCAAAAGAACAAATATGAACATTCTGCTACTTCTAAAGCTGTCCTAATCTGATTCACTTGGAAAAGTTATTTGATAAATGTTTATATGAAAATACATTAAGTTGCCAGTAAAACAAAGGTGGGAGCGCCAAAAATAAATCTTTATTTTTACTTTTTTATGCAATTTACAACAATATAAATGTCCTAATGTGGCAAGAGACAATATTCATATATAAATCTCACAATAAACTGTTGCTGCACACACTCTGTGATCTTTCTCATTCTAGAATTATGCAAATATTTGTTTATATGATGAGCAATAATCAATCAGGTAACTCTGTGAGTTTTAAGCTGTAGGAACAGTATTAGGGACAATTCAGACAGTTTCCCTCTGGACTTACAGACTACTAACGGAGCCATCGAAGCTCATCACTAATGTTAGTCGTGACCAATTAAAAATGCAGTATGTATTGTTAAGATACACTTGAAAATGGTGCAAGATTTTTAAAATTGCATCTACTGAGGGCAAGTTAGACAATGTTTCCATGACAGTGTAACACCTTTTACTATATAGGTGCAATATTGAAGCCACACCCCATAATCCTACCCCGCCCCCCTAAGCCCCATATTTAATTCCTTCCTCCAGTAAAAGTGTATCTTGTCCCAGTGTGATGAACTCCATTTTCTATTCTTCTTCATCTTGCATTTGATTTGTCTGCCAAACCGAACACATACGCTGCTTTTCTATGAGCCACTTTACTGTTAGTCATTGGTCAAGACAACGCAAGCTTGAGTTCTGATTGGCAGTAATCTCTGTCTATTAACTAAACTTTGGTTGAGGTGGACCAACAGCCTACTGCCTTGCTCGAAAAGCTCCCCGGCTAGAGCGCTTTAAGTCCTGCAGAAAGGTTGGGTTGGGACTCTTTCTAACATTAAAAACTGAAGTCTGCCATTTGTAAATTTGCATAAACTTTTATTACCTCAAGCTTAGATGCTGGCAAATACAAAAGTCAGTATGGATGCCTAGATACACACTCATTCAACATACCTAGAATGCTTAGATACACAATACTCAACATACACTGAGTGGTTTGTAACGGCCCTCCAGTACAAAATCTGAATCTTACTGTTAAGTGCTGAAATGTGGGGATACTACAGTACCCTTAGCAAGCCTGGATACCTTTACAAAACAATGTCATATGGTGAAACAAACCATTGAATTATAGAAATGCAACCAGATTCCAAAGGCAGAGGAAGTGAAAGAGTGTGGGTGTTTAGACAATGGTGCATGTAGGTTGCTAAAATAGTCCCTCTGATAGATTTTATGTGGAAGAAAAAGCCACTAAGTTTAGAATAATGGCTCAGTTGTGTGAGTGGGAGTTGCAGTGTGTATGTGAGCATTATTGTGCATATATGTATATGTGAGAGAGAGTTGGGCTGACCTTGCAGTGCAGGGATGGTGTTTGGCACCTGTGCTGCTGACACAGCTCTGAGCACACGTGAGGCCTGTCTCCGCCATGACGAGCTACACTGATCCCACAGGGAGGTGAGCGCAATGATCACACACTGCAGCTCCTGTGTCTCAACCAGCTCTTCCACAAACTCCACCTGCCTGCACAGCTGCAGGATCACCTGACAACAGAGCACACATCCACAGACTTTTACTATATATACCATTTAAAATGATGGAATCACTCTACAAATGATGGAATCAATCTTCACAGTAATATAAAGTTTAATTGGCTGCAAATAATTAAATGTATAAACTGATACTAATATATCCAGTACAAGCTGCACAAGAGTATAACAATTACAAACCAGCTATATAAAAAGGAAAAACAAGGTGAAAAGGTCAGAAATAACTTACCTGAATAAGAATATCTTGGAATGAGCATGTGAGATCTTGAATATCATCTTTAGCTTTTCTTGGAGGCAGGGCTACAAACAGATATAGGCACTTCACTAAAGCAGCAGTCAGTCCAGTCTCAGTTGCAGCTTTCATTCCCTGTTAAAAAATCAACTTATGTCAATAAATCTCTCTCTCTCTCTCTCTCTCTCTCTCTCTCTCTCTCTCTCTCTCTCTCTCTCTCTCTCTCTCTCTCTCTCTCTCTCCATATCCCTCTCTATGGATGGATGGATGGATAGATACAGTATATAGTAAGATGGATATACAATGATATTGTGACCATCCCTGGTGTGGAAATAACATGACCTAGGATGTCACATGCCATGTGACAGGGTTTGCTGCATGTATAAATAGGTAAGCACACAAGTCAGTTGTAGAAGAGCACAAAATAATTGTCATGGGCAAGGGATCCAATGTGACTGATGTCCATAAGGTCATGATAATAGGGTATCATGTGCTGGTAGCATCTTAAAAATCACTAACTTTGTTCTAGAGTTGCTGTAGTGAAGGTGTACTGAGAATGAACTTCTTATACATTGACTGCCTCCCAACAGCATAACAGTAATTCCCACGACAGGCCACCGATGCCAGAAAGGAATGACAACTATGGCAAGTGGTACGGAGCAATTGATGCACCACATTGGACCAATTAACCTCTTTAATGAACACAGGAGCAATGAGAAAAGAGTCAGAGATCACCATTAAATGAACACTTATACTTCCTGGACTGCATCTGCAGACAGGTGGTCATAATATTCTGATATGACTGAGTAGATAGATGTAATTTAGTAAATAGATAGGTATAGATATAGAGATATATACACTAATTGTTTAAACTAATGTTGTAATGGCATTACAATATATTTTCTTTGTGTTTCTTAGGTCAGCAAAGCAAGTGTAATTCAAATTTGTAAATAAGGTAAAATATCTCTACAGGAAGTGTTGGTTTTGTTTATCTAAAACAAAGAGCAAACTCCTGAACCATCCCATGATATCCTTAACAACCAAGACTTTATGGTGACAACAGTATAGTGCAAAGGAGGCATTACTGAATGTCATATGACTGGCCACATGGTATGTCATGGCATCTAATTAGGAAGTAACTCACTATTAAATGCAAAATGTAACTCAAGGGGGTCTCTGTCAGGAAGGTAATTCTTTGGTACTTACAGCATCAGCGGTAGACAAAAGAGAAAAGGTCTTCAACAGTAGCCATCCTTTGTTACTGTTATGCTCTGTGCACTTAAAAAACTGCTCCAACTCATATCGTGCTTCTTCTATTGTAAACAGATAAATATATGAGAGATTAAATGTTTTTTACTTGATCAGAATTATTTACAGTAAAAATAATAAATAAAACATATTAAACAGTAGATTTAAGGACAAGATTATGACATATGTAATGTCATTTAAAGCATATCATATTCATTTAAATTACTAAATTAATGTATTGTTTCAATTGGACTTGCAATGACAAATGACAGCCTGTACTCATTCTAAAAAGGAGAAGCAGTTCACTTCCCCATAATTCATCAACACCAACTCTCACTTAGTCTTTCATGGGCTGCTAAAAACAGCCAAAAGCCCACCTACTCCTACACATACTTCACTGTGAGCTGACACATATCACACAAGCCTGTAACTGACTTACTGACTGTAAGTGAATCAGAGTTATTTAAAATAGTCCAGCTCAGTCCCTTAAGACAAAATGAAGCTATTAGGAGCCATTCATAATGTGGTCCTCCTTCCATTATAGAGAGACTGCATACTAGATTGGACACCAGACACCAGTAATCAGACTCAATTATTTAGTGCCTTGCTTGGACCCTGTCTATTTAAGAAAAAAAAACTAGAATTGTGTCTAGCTCCATTGAGTTCCTTCCCCACATCTGAGGCTCTCTTTTCCTGGCAGGAAAACCTTCCCTCCCTTCCTTTGTTATTTATTTCCAAAATAAGGACAAAGACTACCTAGCCATCCATTGTTTTCTGCTTAATCCTGGTCAGGTTCGCATTGAGCCCCCACACCTTTTACAGGGTGCAGGGCAAAGCTTAACACTATCTTAGCTAATCCAGGACAGGATGCCATTCCATTGCTGGGCACACACACACACACTTATGCCAGGAACATTTTAAGTGCCCATTTCACCTGACTTCCATGTTTTTGGATTGCCCACACGTGGGAAGAACACTGGAAACTGCACCCAGATGGGGACTCAAACCCAAGACCTCAATGATGAGAGGCAAACATGCTAACCACCAAGTCACCATGCCACCACAAAAACTAACTAAATAAATAATAATTAAAAAGATTTCTTTAGTATCGTCTCTTACTGCATTGGCTTCTTTTCCCAAGGAAATCCAAATTCCTGCTATCCAAGACATTCCTGCCACACAAGCCTGACTATGAGTGAATCTCAGTTGATCACAGTTGGCAGTTGAATGGAGAACACTGGGCATACCTGCTGGCCTTTCTGCTACTCTCTGCTGTATATGGAGCACAAGCATCTCTCCAACTTTAGACGCAAAGGTCTGCAGGTCCAAGTCGTCCATAGTGCTGCTGCTTTCACATACCTTTCAGAGAGCAAAGTTGGGGAAGTTAAACCATCTGTTTGAGGAACTGGTGAAAACACAAGAGCTTGAAGTTATCTACTAAATAAAAATGTAACCCTTGATCTTGAAACATCAATGATAACATATTCTATGGATCAGAATATACAACATTTCATTTCTGTTTAGGTCAAAGAGCAGAGGCATTCGTGCATACATTCGTTGCCATTTCAAAAACACAGGATGGATGTTTCATTTCTCCATTATCAGAGTGCACACATGAGCGGCAGATAACTAAAATTTCACATGACATTGACAGAATGTTCATTCAGTGAAGTTTGGGCTACAGTGGTGAATGTTCTATATTTCTGCATAAATATGACCTAAAACATCATCACATTTTCACACAAGTCCTAAAACTCCTAAAGAGAACCCAGTTAAACAAATGAGACAACAATATTATACTCAGTCATTAATTTATTGAGAAAAATTATCCAATATGACATATTTGTGAGTGGCAAAAGTATGTGGACCTCTAGGATGAAAAGTGTTATGATTGGAGAAAGGAAAACACTGCATTTCATCAGAAGAACCTTATCCCAACTGTGAAACATGGTGGTGGTATCATGGTTTGGGCCTGTTTTGCTGCATCTGGGTCAGGACGGCTTGCCATCATTGATGGAACAATGAATTCTGAATTATATCAGAGAATTCTAAAGGAAAATGTCAGGACATCTGTCCATGAACTGAATCTCAAGAGAAGGTGGGTCATTTGCAAGAAAACGACCCTTAACACACAAGACGTTCTACCAAAGAATGTTTAAATAACAGTTACCGGAAACATTTAGTTGCAGTTACTGCTGTAAAGGGAGGTCACACCAGATACTGAAAGTAAAGGTTCACATACTTTTGCCTCTCACAAATATGTCATACTGGATCATTTTCCTCAATAAATAAATGACCAAGTATAATATTTTTGTCTCATTTGTTTAACTGGGTTCTCTTTATTTACTTTTAGGACTTGTGTGAAAATCTGATGATGTTTTAGGTCATATTTATGCAGAAATATAGAAAATTCTAAAGGGTTCACAAACTTTCAAGCACCACTGTATATGCTGAAACTCTCTCTCTATGTTGGTAAATCCAAGTTGGAATGCAGGACTCGTGAATTAGTCACATGAACATTACCCCCACCACCACCACCACCACCTCCCCATCCAACATTAAAACTTCTAGGCACATGTTTGTAGGACTTGAGTATTTAACAATGGCCTCACAAGGCAAATCACTTTCGCCTGAGGAAATGCAAGTGTGTTTACTCTGAAAGGATTAAGTCAGATTGTTGAATTTCCCCACTGTGGGACTAATAAAGGATTATCTTATCTTATCTAATTATGTACAAGATATGAGGACAAGTTTCGTGTGTGAAATACAAAATTATTATTGTGATAATCTTTGTAAGAGTATACTTTTATATCATATACAAAGACAGAAAAGACCAACAGTGATTATGTAACATGATTAGATGTAAGCCAATATTATGTTATATATAGGGATATAGGTTATACTAGCGCATCTCCAAAAATTTGTATACTGTAAAAGTTAATTTGTGTTCAAAATTTAATTCAAAATGGTAAATGTATTTTAAGCTCATCTCATGTAAAGTGACATATTTCAAGCCTTTGTTTGGTATAATATTGAAACCTTTTGAATAATAATTTACTTCAACTTGAAAAATGAATTTTCTACTAATTTGAGATTATAATTTTCATAAGCTATAAGTCAAACTGATCAAAACAAAAAAGGATTAAAATGTCATTGTACATGTAATGAATACAGTTCTCATTCAATGTTTTTATTATTTTCTTTTTTTCTACAATGTAAATTAATACTGAAGTCATCCAGACTATGAAGGAATGCATAAGGAATCATGTAGTAAACTTAAAAGTGTTAAACAAATCAAAATATGTTTTAGATTTTAGATTCTTCAAAGTAGACACACAACTGATGTCTCAAACACGCAAGTCATGAACTCTTGACAAGACACAGCTGTTAACTGAAAGCCATTCTAGGTGACTACCTCATAAAGCTGACTGAGAAAATGCCAAGAAAGCTAGCATCTAAGGAAGAGCTGCCTACTTTGAAGAATCAAAAATCTAAAACATACAGTATTCTGGTTTCTTTAACAATTTTTTGTTTAATAAATAATTCCATATACAGGTAGTCCCCGGGTTACGTCGTCCCCGAGTTACGTTGTTTCGTGGTTACGACACTTCTCCCATTTACTGGATAAAGCATTTTTTCGTGTTTGGTATGCGCGGCGGTGTGCGTGGCGGAAGAATACACGGTTACGCGGCTGTTTCCTTTCATTATTAAACGTATTTTATATGTGTTTTTTGATCAATACTGTGTTAGGATAAGTACTTACAGTATGTTATTTATGTACAGTATTTACGTATGTTCTGACTTACACGAAATTCAGTTTACGACGCGAACGTAGGAACGGATCAACGTCGTAACCCGGGGACTACCTGTATATTTCTTTATAGTTTGGATGACTTTAGTATTAATCTACAATGCAGACTTTTTTTAAATAATGAAAAACCATTGAATGTCCAGAAGGTGTGTCCAAACCTTTGACTGGTATTGTATTGCAGTTTAATCTGTTGAATTAAATTATGTACAACAAAGAACTTTTTTTTTTTATCATTTTTTATGTGCCACTAATTATGCACTGTTTTGGGTTTTTCATGATATTGGTGAAAACATAATATATTTTTATGCATTTTTCATGTTTTTTTCTTAAAAATAAATGTATTCACAATATTTATAGACAAAACGCATTTGTATTAATATTATAGAAAGAAATTAAATATTAATTATTTGTAATTTATGCAAACTTCCTTTGAAACACATCTACACAGAGCTCACAATCACCCAAACACTTGCCCAAGCCATGCTTCAAAAGCTTTTGCATAATATTTCGCCAACTTCTCAGTCATTGATTGTATGCTGCAACTTCAATATGTTTGTTACCTGAATGAACAAAGGAAGAAGGAGGTCAAGCTGTTGCTCTCTGTGTTCTGCTGCTGTCTGGCTCAACTGTAAAAGCTGGTGTCTGAGAGCTGTAGCAGCATCTGCGTCAGAGTGTGTATCCCCTTCTCTGACAGGCTCTATCTTGGCTTTGTCTCTTCTCAACTCAGTACTCTCTGCAATCTCCCCAGAGGCACTGAGCTCACCAGTCTCCTTATTGATCCTGTCCATGTCTCCACCAGCTTCCTTTAATAAATGGGTCACAGGATGGGTCACAGGTCCAAACACACAATCAGCTCTTTATATAAAACAGTTAAATACTGTACAGTTCACAACTAACCTGCACGTGAGACAATGAACAACTGGACTGTGTACAAATAAAATATCTGCAAAATAAGTTATATATAGTTCTGCAAATATGAGCCAGTTTCTGTCTGAGGCTACTGGGTGATGTGTCTTAACTAACAGCTCAATCATATTCATTCAATTGTGTCCTATACAGAGCATTATACCGTGGTACTACTACAGAACCCAGAATTGCAGACAGTATAATTTGTTAATTACCATTTCACAAGACAATAATTACGACCCAGCAAGGCATTCACAACTCCTTAAAGGGGAATTCCACATTTCCTTCCTATTTCTGGCACAATTTAAGCATTAAAACATACAGTCATTTAGAGTGGTTTGATGTGAAGTTCCAGAGAAATAGTTTACAGTGATGGTGATAGGAACCAGGCATTTACTGTCACGTCACAGAAATCCATTGCATGAAATGACTGCAAATATTTTATGGTAGCTTTTGAGGTGAAATTTTGGCATAAAATGTATTTTTAGACAAGAAGTACAATGAAGTACTCAACAACATGTCATGAATATGTAATAGTATTTTCAGATGTACCACTACTTTGTCATCATAAACAACACATATAAAACTCACTCGCTGGCCATTTTGGGTATCAAATAAAATGTCTATTGTTATTGCAGATGTCTTAACCCCTGGTAACTATGTGCAGTACATAACTGCACATCATTCACATCAAATTGGATATCAAGTTATCAAGTTTTTATACAGTGCATCATTGCTTATTAACAATGGTGTTGACATTTTAAACAACAGGAGGAATATCCCAGAACGCAGTTTAATTATTATATAATAATAATAATAATATAATAATATAATAATATATATTATATAATAATATAATAATAATTATAACATTGACAAATTGTTGTTCATAATTTCATTCCAAAATGTAAACTGACATATTTTGTATACTGCATGTAAAGTGATATTTCAAGCATTTTTACTGTTAATCAGTTTGGCTTATCGCTCCTGAATGCAGAATCTCACATTATTAGAATATTTAATTTTGAGTAAATTACCATTCAAACAGTATAAACATGAAAACAAAAAGTCTTGAAATATCTCATGTTACATGTAGTCAATATACAATTTGACAATTTACCATTTTGAATCCAATTATGAACAAAAATGAACTTTTCCAAAATATTCTCATTTCTGGAGATGTACTTGTACTACAAATGCAGATTTTATTTATCTTTTATACTACTTACTGACAATAGTTATGCTAGAGTACACATTTGAATCAAGTAAACTGAATACATTACTGCACAGCTTACCATCGACTGGTAGAATTTTTTGTTGTTAAGATGTCGCTCTAAAGACCATGTCTGCACTGCACACACTGACCACAGTAGCTAAATGTAGCCCACAAAAAAAGATTAATTCTCCCAACCTTAATACATAAAAAGAACAAAAGAGTACCTGTTGTTGCTTGACTCACAGTCAATAATCCACATGACTTATATAAATGTAGGACCAGGTAACAGGAACAAATGTACTAATTAAATGCTCAATGCCACAAAAATAATATTTTAACATGCCAGGCTTCCTTGTTTATAATTTTGCTTGAGTTGTACATCCGCATGTCAGAGCAGAACTGGCAAAGCAGGGCACTATTATGCTTACATACCTCAGGACTCTACACTGAGTATCTGTGAAAACACTGTTAGTCATAAATAGTCCAGCTCAGTCTCATATGACAGGCAGTATAAAGCTATGAGTTACCCTCAGCAACAACAACACAGCCACATACACAGATTTGTGGCTGGTTTTACAAGTTTCTCTAATGTGACACTTACCTGATGTTTGGTTTGAGGCATTAATAGATTAGTTGTTGGACGGCTCAGTTGTGTTGTGATATTTTCTCTCTTCGCCCATCCTACAGCACTCAGCCAGCAGCGTGCTGAGACATGCCTGTAAAGACCTTACCTCTAATCTACCAGTGACTAATGTGAGTGAGCCTGAACTTTGCACAAAGAGAAACTCTTACATCAGCTGTGCAGGGTCATGTGCCTCACTTCCTAGAAAAAAAAGAAGAAGTGAAGAACTTCTGTGTGTCCGTACATTTAGTCTCCAAACATATATGATAGCTGAATATAGTGACTGTGAAAATATCTAACCTGGAATCTTTCAAGGTATATACAACATGCATGCAGTACCCCTACTGCCTAAAATACAGTGATATGAAAAAGTTATGATATGCAAATTAACAACCTATAATTCAGCAATTTTTGAACAGTAGTGACATCATGTGGCTCAACGAGAAATAATTACAAGGGCCAAGTAATAATAAAAAAACACAATTACTACAGACCACTTACCACATTAATAATAAATCACCATCAAAACAATTTTTAAATGATGTTCTTTAGGGATAATCCTAACTATATAATGAGATTCAAAGTCATAATAACAAGATGTAAAGTATACATAATACTGAAATAAAAAGTAATTACTATTAAATACAAGTCATAATTGAAATATATAGTCATAATAATGAGTCATATAGTCATAATGAAATAAAAAAAAAAAAACAATGAGATACAAAGTCATAATGAGACAAAGTCATAATAATGAGACAGAAAGTCATAATAATGAGATAAAAAGTCTTATTTATGAAATAAAAAAAATCATAAAAATGAGATGCAAAGTCATTATGAGATGCAATGTCATAATGAGACATAAAGTCATAATTATGAGATATAAAGTCATACCTATGAGACACAAAGTCACAATAATGAGATAAAGCCATAATGAGATATAAAGTCACAATAATGAGGTACAAAATTATGAGAAACAACGTCATAATTTTGAGATTCAAAATAAAAATGAGACACAAATGCCTTCTAACTGTTAGGAATAGTAATGAGAGACTGTGTTTGGCATGTGAGTGTGTGAGTGCCTGAGAGAGGTTGGGTCTTAAACACTATAGTGCTGAATCTCCCCTTGTCCATTACAACACTGGGGGATGTGAAGATCATTCAGAGTAGTCGTAGCTATTATTTTTTTAGCTAAGCCAATTTTTCACCCAAGCCTAAAAACACCTACTGTAATGTTAAGCTAACATTATAGGACACAACTTGTCAGCTTTTGCTTTTGACTATTTCTGTGTTCAGGCAGAATTTATTACTCCTCCGTATATTGCTTCGGTGAAAATCACAAGCTCTGATTGAGTTTAATTTAATTTTTGCATTTAGACATGCTAAAGCTAACTCAATCAGAAAAAGCTGGTAACCCCCAGTTAGGATTATCTAGAAGTTTAGTGCATCCATATTAATATATAGTTTTATATATTGTACGTCACCAGTAACCTACTTGTGTTTGGTCACTGTGTTAATTAAATGGCATTACATACATTGTTGCTGTTAGAAATGCATTTCCAATAAACTGGTTGTCATTTTTATGTAGAGGTGGTGGGGGGTGTTGTCTGCAGCTTCTGAATGTAACTAATAAAGTAACTTGTAATCTAACTTAGTTACTTTTAAAATCAAGTAATCAATAAAGTAACTAAGTTATTTTTTTAAAGGAGTAATCAGTAATCGGATTACTTTTTCAACGTAACTATGCCATCACTGCACACGTGGGAGGGAGGCAGGATGGGGGGAACAAAAAGCATTTGTGCTTAGGGGACCCAGATGCCTAGCACTGGTACTGACTCTACACTCTTCTATACTCTATGAACAATTTAACGATGTATGAAATGTCCTAAATGAAATGCAACAGAAACGTTCAATTTACTAAAAAAAACTAACTCTTAAATAAGCATATTGGGTCCATGCCTGGGGTCATTATTAGCATATTCGTCATTTGTTTAGGCTAATCTGTGTTGACTGTTTGGAATACAAAATGATTGTCATTATTAAACTGAAAACATTTATTCTGTGAGCATACAAAGTGTTTACACATAAAAAATATTATGAATAAAAAAACAACTATAATTTTTATTGTGCCAGTTTTAATGCACAATTACTCTTTACATTTGGAATAAAATACTAAAATGTGGCTTGTGCAAGTTATGCCACCTTAAAAGGTGTATTTTCATTTTATCCTATATATTGTATTCATAAATACAAACAAAGTTTCATGAAAAAGTTTGATTTATTCATAGCTTATTTCAAAAAGGTAAACTGCAATTTATTTTATATTCATGACACGTAAAGTGATGCACACTAAAAGCTTTTTTTGCTTTAATGTTGATCAGTATGGGTTATTTGCTGGAAAATAGCAACTGTCAGGTACATAAAGCTTGTCTGCAGACGGAAGCATCAAGTGCTCTAAAAGCTCCAAACCTTTTTGAATTAAATTATGAACAAGATTGTTTTGTTTTACATATATGTTATAAATTATTACATTGAAGACCAAAACATCATGGGAGAGCAGTATGTAAATTGATTATGAAGTGGTGCTTCCTTAGGGGATGGCTTAGGAATGCCCTCTCCTGTATACGCTATGAGGAGTTATCTTGTTAGTGAGGTTGAACACTTGTCATAAAAAGGAATTATCAGAGTTTGAACGAGGTATGACACTGCATGCCAGACAGATGGGACATTCCATGTCTGAAGTTGTGCAGGTATTTAAAATTCCTTTACCCACAGTGTCACTATATACCAGAAATATGTCACAGTAGGTATTACCACCCACAGTGGACAGCACAGTGACTACCTATGGGTGCTTACTTATCACATCTAGCTAGAATTGTTCATGCAAACAGACAAGTGCACTGGTGGATTTAGGGCACCTGTGGTCAAGAAAATGTCACCAAAGTGCCCTCTAGAATGGCAAAAGTGCCCTGCTAGCTGCCCTTTACATGGAAAAGAGTTTAATTTTGTGATAAATTATGATACTGTGCACTCTAGAACAAGAAATATTGATAATTTGTCTTAATTTGTCCCCTTATTTGTTTGCCTTTCCAATAGGAAAAGGTGCATTAAGTAAACTAGACACACTAGACAGTGTCCCAAAGTGATCCTTTTTCAGTAGAGAAAATGTGATGTAATGATGTATAGGGTTCTCCTACAATTGTCCATGATGAAGTGCCAGAATTGAATTGAGAAGTGCCACTCCGGTGGGAAAAATGTGCCCTTTTAATTGTTTTGTCCTTCAAACATCCCGAGTACACCACTGGACAAGTGACTCTGGCAGAAATTACATCCACATTCAGTGCAGCAGGCCCTACACTCATATCCCACAGGTCACTGTAGCATTCTTGAGCTTCCATGGGATATGAGGCAGAAGACCTGCTCCTATATCCCATGAGCATTCCTGTCCCCATGACTTCTTTGGCGCTTTTGCAGGTTTCCCATTGATTTTATGCAGATATATCATTGTATATGTATATGTATATGTATATGTATGGCAATACCACAGAATGTGTTTACATATGTTACATTTATTGTGACTATATGTATAATCAAATTACACTAACTGACACTTTTATATTTACAGTTACTTCTTCTTACATGTTTTACTGCTGACACATACTTACAATCACTTCATGCAAGATATTTTACTGCCATCTTCTCATCATTCCAACAGGTTTGTATCATGAGACCAGTTTCATTTTTAAGTGGTCAGCAGGAACAGAGCTTTTTCTCAAGTTTTGTAGAACCCTTTGGCCTGAAAAAAAATCCATATATTTGTAAATAAAGGGCTTCAAGACACCTCCGGGTGGATAACAGTTAACAGACCAGAATGGCGTGGAGCACAACACCAAGATGTCTATGGATTTAACAATATTTAATAATAGAAAATAGAAGCAGCTGTAGACTCAGGTTCAGTGTTGAGATTAACAGGGTTTAGCAACCACAAGGCTGGGTAAAGACTGCCAACCAACCCAACACAACCATGTTTGTGGAAAACAAAAAAGTAACACAATCTACAGTGCCCTCCCTAATGATTGGTACCCCTGGTTAAGAAGTGCTCTTTGGCTACTAATAAATTATTTTATAAAAAAAAAAAATATCGGACAACAATGCAAAAAAAGAGAAATATCTAAGCTTTAATTCAAGTGCCATTATTTGGTGGGAAAAAAATCCCACATTAAGAAATAAATCTTTTGATTGAAATCATGTGTGCCACAATTATTGCCACCCCTGGTTTTAATACTTTGTACAACCTCCTTTTACCAACAAGACAGCACTTAATCTTCCCCGATAACTCTTTGACCACTCCTCTTTGCACAACCTCTAAATCATCCAGAGTCCTGGGTCTTCGCCTATGTGTTCTCCTCTTCAGCTCACCCCACAGGTTTTCTATTGGGTTGAGGTCTGGGGACTGAGATGGCCATGAGAGGAGCTTGATTTTGTGCTTTGTGAACAATTTTTGAGTAGATTTGGCCACAAGTTTAAGGTCATTATCTTGCTGAAAGACCCAGTGACAACCCATCTTCAGCTTTTGGGCAGAGGCCACCAGATTCTGATTCAAAATGTCCTGATATTTCAAAGAGTTCATGATCCCATGTATCCTTACAAGGTTATCAGGTCCTGTGGAGGAGAAACAGGCCCAGAGCATCACTGATTCTCAGCCATACTTAACAGTGGGCATGAGGTGTTTTTCTGCGTACTCATCCTTAGTGTTATGCTTACAGTGTTTGTTGCCAAAGCACATGGTCCCAGTTAAAATGCCAGTACCGCTTGGCAAACTCCGCCCGTTTACGCTTATGAGTATAACTCAGAAAAGGCTTTATACATGTATGCCTCTCAAACAGCTCGTTGGCATGTAGATAGCACCTGATGGTTGTTTGGGAGACCTTGTAAAGACGTTGTAGATGCTACCATTTGATTCAATTCTCTTACAGTGAGCTTTGGAGAACTTTTTACTTCTCTTACCATCCTTCTTACTGTTGCATGGTGGCAAGATACACTTGTGTCCTCTTCCAGGCTTGTTTGTCACAGTTCCAGATGTTTTGAACTTTTTGATGATTGCTCTGACTGTAGATAAGGTCATCT
>BRDA01004408.1:21195-35942 GCA_036984385.1 Crenuchus spilurus | reverse complement strand
TAACTTGTCACTGTGTGCATGTAAATTTCCAAATCTCTTACAGTGTAATTCAACCATGTTTTTGGACTGTGGGAGGAAACCGGAGACCCCGGAGGAAACCCACGCAGACACGGGGAGAACATGGAAACTCCGCTCAGATGGGGAATAATGTAACATATATGTAACATTACAGATCATTGATGATGTAACATTCACCAACCACAAAACGTTAGGGATATTTGACTTTCGGGTGAAATTTCAGGATGAACCTAAAATGCACTCTAACCTTTACAGGTGAACTTAATGTGACATTCTCTAAACCTTTAAATGTACGTGTGTCACTGTTCAATGTTTCAGTACATTTTGCACAACTTTCTTTACAATTTTCTTTACTTAAGAACATACAGTGTTTTTTATATCCTGTGATTGTAATAAACAGAGTATGGGAATAAAACTCTTGTGTTTTTTTTTTTTTTTAGGTTGGGGTGGTTTTACTGCCCTTCATTTTGCAGCTCTGCATGGAAACCGGCCAATAACTGAACTCCTCCTAAGCAGCGGTGCTGACCCCAATGTACCTTGTGGTGCTGGACAGACTCCATTTCAGTTTGCCTGCCGGTACAGAGATCTTTCCTGACAGATGTCCTTTTCATATGTCCTTTTATTCTGCCTAAGGCAGAACACATTACTGTGCATAGGGAATTTTCTGTGCATGCAGTTAGCAGTCATATAGCATGGAAATCTGTGTGAATAACTGTATTATTGTATGACTTCTCTGTAATAGACATGGCAACATCAGCATCATGCATAAAATGATGCAGTATGGTGCAGACTTGCGTGTTGTGGACCAACAGGGGAAAACATCACTGCATCATGCTGTCAGTGGAGGAAGCATGTGAGTAGCTTGGTATTGTGTTTAATCTGCAGATGCATTAAATCTGGTTTTGTGATGCATGCAGTCCTTATCAGATGTGTTTCTCTTTATATGTGTTAATTGGCAAATTTCTAAATTTCAATTAATGTTTTAGAATTGAACTTGAAGAAGTGATTTGTAGAGAAACTTACTGATTTCTTTATGGTGACAACAGGAACCACATGGTTTGATGTGTAAACCACAGATTTAAATGTATTTATTACCCAAAACATCCAGAAATTCTATTAGTTTGTTTTATATATAATGTTAATAATGATCATGAAGAAGAAAAAACAAACTCATTCAGCAGAGTGCTGCACATTTGACCTCCACCTTTATCCCTTCCATGCAGTGAACACACACATTCAAGCACTAGTGAGCACACATGTGCCCAGAGCAGTGGGCAGCCTCATCATCCATGAAGCCTGTGGAGTATTTAGGGTCAGGTGCTCCCAAGGTGGTCAAGGCACTTTACCTGTGTCCGGCTGATTCAAGGGATCAAACCAGTTACCTTTCACTAACAAGTTTTCTTTGATGACCATTTCCCTCACAATAACCTATATGTGTGTCTCCACTCTAAATGTATTTTTAAAGTATTTTATGATAAACTGCCAGACAACATTTTATATTTTAGATGTATATGTTTTAATGCATTTTAGCCATAATTCATCTAACACTTTTCTGTGGGGTGGCTGTTAGTGCTCTGGTTCCCATCACCATCACTTAGTAAAATTCCATAGAATTGCATATTTCTAATTTTACTTTTCTAAATGGCTTCAATTAATTTTAAATGTTAGAATCACATTTAAATCAGATGTATTGGATCAGAGACTTATGTTAAGGTGTGCAGTATCCCTGGTAACACACAATGGGCAAAATAAGTATTGAATGCATCAACATAATTGTTAGTACATATAGAGTATTTCTGATGGGGCTCTTGATATGAAAGTTTCATCAGATGTTGGTAACAACCCAAAGAAGCCTAATATATAAATAAACCATATCACAAGTCCGTAAATTAAGTTCTGCGTAATAAAGTGGAATATGTATTGAACACATGAAGAAAATGAGGTGCAAAGAGGCATGGAAACCCAAAACATCAGTATTTAGAAAGCAATGCTGCCCCTATCAGTGCGAAGTAATGTCAGCTGGTTTGGTCCTAATTGGTGGCCTATAAAAGTGGTGTCACACAAGCAGCAACTTGTGATTTGTAAAAGCAAAAAGCTCTCTCAAGACCTTTGCAACCTTGTTGTTGCAAAACATACTGATGTATTGGTTTCAGATGTATTTCTACACATCTGACTGTTCCAGTAAGCACAGTTGGGCCCATTATGTGGAAGTGGAAAGAACATAATTTCACCATCAACAGGTCACGACCAGGTGTTCCACACAAGATTTCAGACAGGAGTGTAAAGAATGATCAGAGGAGTTGTCGTGGAGAGCTGCAGAAAAACCTTGAATCACCAGGCACAGTTATTTCAAAGAAACCAATTCATAATATTAATGTTTAGCCTGTTTAAGGTTTAATCCTGTGACATATTGGGTGAATATAGTCTGGTCAGAAGAGAACAAAATTGTACTCTTTGGATGTCATGATACACACCATGTTTAGAGGTCAAAGGTCACTGCATAACACCCCAAAAAACACCAACATTGAGGTTTGGATGTGTGAACATCATGGTGTGTGGCTGTGTCTCATATGACAGAAAGGATGAATGGAAAAATGTACTGAGACATTGTTGATAAGAATCTGCTGCCATCTACCAGGATGCTGAAGTTGAAACGAGGGTGGACGTTTCAGCAAGAAAATGATCCCAAGCACACAGCCAAGGAAACTTTCAATTGTTTTCAGTGAAAGAAAATAAAGCTGCTACAATGGCCTAGTCAATCACCAGACCTGAGTCCAATTGAAAACCTATGGAAAGAACTGAAGATCATAGAAAGAGGCCCCAGTTTGTGTGAAAGAATGGGCCAAAATCACCTGAACAATGCATGCTTCTACTTTCTCCATACAGAAGGCATCTTGAAGCTATCATCACCAACAAAGGCTTTTTTTACTAAATATTCAATACAGTGCTATTCCACTTTATTACACTTAATTAAACTTAATTTATGGACTTATTTGTTTTGAATTCTTTGTGTGGATTACTTGGGTTGTTACCAACTTCTAGTGAAAATTCCATGACAACAGCTCCATGAGAAATTAAGCATCATAAAAACTTTGCTGTGCTCTTCTGGTCAGTGTTGCTATCCAGTACCTCTGGGAGACTACAATGTTCCAGTTCTCTGATGGTGACAACTTCCTCATCACTCCTTTACACTTGGCAGCTTCCACTGGAAATAGTGATGTGGTCAGATACCTTCTACGAGAAAACGTGAGTTATTTTATTTGTAGCATGTTTTCTATGTATTGCATATCCACTGAGATATTAAATGAAATGTTTAATTGTGTGGCGGCACGGTGGCTTAGTGGTTAGCACGTTCGCCTCTCAGCGCTGAGGTCTTGGGTTCGAGTCCACATCTGAGTGGAGTTTCCATGTTCTCCCCGTGTCTGCATGGGTTTCCTCCGGGGTCTCCGGTTTCCTCCCACAGTCCAAAAACATGGAGGTCAGGTGAATTGGCTACTCTCTTTAAAAAAAAAAAAAAAAAAAAAAAAAAATGTCCATGTGTGTGCATGTATGTGTGTGCGTGTGTGTTCACCCAACGATGGACTGGCGCCCTGTCCTGGGCTTAGTTGAATAGTGTAATGCCCTGCCCTGCGCCCAGTGGGGGGGGGTAGGGGACTAACCGCGACCCTGATAAGGATTGAGCGGGTGTGATAATGAATGAATGAATGAATGTTTAATTGTGTTACACGTGCTGGTTTTAAGAATTAGAATTAAGTCACAATTATTAACCCTTTAAATGATTGCCATAAAACTCTAGCTCTTTGAAACTAGTGTTCATTTGACCTGAAGTTTATATTGTGATGTGTTAGAAATCTGCATGTGTTGTCTGTGCATGCAGTGCATGGATGATCCACTAGAGGGCAAAATGCATTTATTTAATTCATAAAAAACATACAATTATTTTTATATAGTAATATATAATATGCAACATAACATCACACTGATGATGAGCTCATAATTCAATTATGTATCAGAAATGATACACTTTGCTTCTTAGTGTTAAGAATTTCATAAATGGTTGTATGCGTCCAGAACTTCTAGGGCTTTCTTAGGGCTTTTTTTTCTCCAGTGAGCTAAAGCAGAGATTGTAATGACTTTGTAGTAATTGGCTTTGCCACAAAAACATCCTAAGCCTGTTTTTGTAAGCCTATAATCATTCTAACACCATATGTCTGTGAAGCTGTAGCATGTAAAGAAGTCCCACTTGCTGTTTGATCATATTCTGTGGTCTGATTTTTACATCTCTAGTTGTGTTTAGTATACAACACACTTTTACAGCTGTTGCTTTTGCTCTGTCCCTCACCAGAGATGTGCAGCAGACGCAGTAGACCAGAAGGGGGCGACAGCACTTCATGTGGCTGCTGAGAAAGGCATGATTGAGGTGTGCTGGCTGCTACTGCAGAGTGCAGGATTCCATATTTTACACATGAGAAACCACAGTGGCCTCACACCTCTTGACCTCTGTAATCATGGAACTACTTTTAGGTCTGTTGAACATTCAGTCTTTTTAGCAGCTCTTCATTGTAGCAGGAAGAGAAACATGCTGTTGAATGAATTTGTCCAGTTGTCTTTTGCTGGTGTTCTGAGGTACATTTTCATATCTATTGTTCTGTGATCTTTTAACAGGCACCAAGAACTCTCCAAAATTTTGACCCAGTTTATCAATAAACCAAATGAACAGAAGCCCAGAGAATCATATGGTAACTTTGTGCATGTGTGTTTTATTTGTTTGAATTGGAATGTATTAAGTAATATAAATCAGTTTGTTGCATCTACATGTATAAAATGATTTAGCTATGATTCTAGTATTCTATGCATTTTACAATTGTAAAAATGAAGTTACAATAAAATATCTTGAATGTCTCACATTTTAAATAGTTAAGATAAAATTAATCAAATAAAAAATTCTAGACAATACATTACTAGATAGTACAATTACTCATTATTCAGTAACAGTTTATTTGCTAATGGTTTTTATTCTCACTGGGTTTACACACACTCAAGCACATGTATGCACATTTGAGTGCTGAAACATTTGTGCAGAGTAATTGATTAGTGTGTTCAATATTATCAAATATAAAATGTAAATATCGGTAACATTTAAGAACAGAATTAATATATTGTTGAATGAGGCCTATTCTATTCATATACTCATTTAAAAAATGTTTAAAAAAATATTAACAATAGTTGTACTTTGTGATGTATATTTTCACATGTAATTATTTGCAATGTGGGTTATTATTGACTAATTACTTTTTATGACGAGTCACATACATTATACACTATGTGTCATTTAAAAGCAGAGAGAAAATAAAGCTGCACTTATTGTTTGGATAAAGGATGTTCTTATGTCTTCTAATATAGTTGTCTACTACTGGACTCTTATGTTGCCCAGTCTCAGTGGGGCAGCAGTGCTTCTCATAGCTGCAGCACTGGGAGAATACGGAGGCGTTTTTTGTGGATTACTCTTTCCCTGGATAGCAAAAATGACCCTGTCTCAGTACCACAGAATGAGCAGCTATCAAAGGTCAGCACATTAAGTTCTATCATATTGTGTGTGTGTGTGTGTGTGTGTGTGTATATATAAAATTTAGCTGCTTTTAAATATGTCATTTTTGTTTTTCCTGTAGGTTACCAAACCCCATTTATCTTGGAACTCTGACTGCAGGCATAATCCATTCTTTGATCTGCTTTTATTATAAAATTCTGCCTAATATCCTTTGCAGACCACTGTATTTGCCGTTAATATTGTATTTTGCATTCTTTTATGAACCTGAAAACAAAATTTCAAGCTTTCCTTAACCAGCTACGAATTTGGCCAGCTCATACACTCCTACATTTGTCAGTTTTCCATTTTTCAGTGCTTCTTGGGCTTTTCTGGAAGGTTCTAACCCAGGATCCAGGCCAACTCCGAACAGCTGATTCAGACCCCAGGTTCACCAGCATAGTTGACCTGGTAGAGGCAAATCAGAATCCTAATCGGTTCTGCATATACTGTGAAGTAAGAAACTCTACAACAGAACATTGTTTCCCATAGCTGTAGAAGATTTTGGCCTAAGATATATTTTAAAAATCCATTCTTGACTGTGATGTCCAGGACAAGTTGGTCCCTTTTTTTACCACTGTTGATGTGCATTGTCAGTGAACATTATTAACATTATATGTAGATTCTGACTAGTTTGGATGTTAAAAAATGATGTGTTTGTGTTCTAGTGATTCCTGTGAACACTCAGAAAGTTTCTATAAAGTGCATCATTTCATAGGAGTCTACTGTACTTTAACATTTCAGAGAATGGAAAAAAAGCACTTTGTGATCATCTAACAATATAATTTCCAGACTGAAACAAAATCTCTACCACAATGCACAATCAGCCATAACATTACCAAATAGGTGTGGTTTGTAGTTTTGCAATACTTACTGTAGTCCACCTCTCTCTCTTGTTCATTGGTAAGCACAGATTGCGTTGGTCCTCTAGTCCTTCATTGGTGGTCACAGGATGCTGTTGGCTGGACAGTTTTGATTGGTGCACTATTTTTCACCACCACATCACTGTCACTTCATTGCTGGGAATGATCCACTGTCCAAATAATACCTTCTCAGTGGGGGTCCTGACTATTAAAGAACAGAGTGAAAAGAGGTTAATTAAGTATACAGAGAAACAGATAAACTACAGGCTGTAATTGTAAAACTACAACATGCACCTATGTAATCAGTGTACATGTAGTACTTTAATTGTCTTTTTTGATACTAATCGTCTATTTTACACCTGTAGTTCCCTTCCCATTTGAAATATGGGAGACACTGACATTTTCATGTTTCTGTTTAGCTGTTCCAAGTGGACAACTGCAAGCACTGTCGCCTGTGTGACTTCTGTGTTATGGATTATGACCACCACTGCCTCTTCATAAATCACTGTGTTGGGCGGGACAATCACCGGATCTTTGTGCTGTTCATCCTGGCGATGCTCATTGCCCACCTTATCTTCATCGGCACTGCTGGCTATTACCTGTATTGTATGCTGGCTATGGAGGAACAGTGGAGCTGGAGCTCAGTAGCAGGGAAGGAGGCATGGGTGCTCCTGCTTCTCGTCCTAAACCTCCTCACTCTCCTCTGGGAGGCATGGCTGCTCTCTGAGCAATTTGATGCAATTTCAGCTGGAAGTACCACCTACTTTAGACAGTCTCACCATAAGAAGCCTTCTTGGAGCAAGCGCTTGGGCACAGTTCTGTCTTTTCTAATAGAGGGGAAGAGTTTCAGGAGGAGTCATCAGCAGAACTCTGTTGATATTTAGAATTAAGTTTTAATTTCCGTTTTAGATTCTAAGAGTTCTTTCTAGGATCTTTATATTTAGTGAATATGATCTGTTGGAGTTTTGTCATTTTTTTACAAATCATGTTATGGATGTCATAGTTTACATGTCAAAATTTCATTCAGCCCTTCCCTTTATATTATACTATTTCTGTCAATTTTTGAACATTTTCAATAAAACAGCAATTACTGTGTTACACTGCAATTATGAATTGTAGAGTTCTGTATGTGTACATACATTCACATTTGTTTATGTATGTTATCCATCTATCCATCCATCCATCGCTTTAGAAAAAGCTAGGAAAAGGAAACAAAAGTGTATAATGAATACACAATCATAAGCAAGCAAACAAAACAAAACTATATGTATACAGTATATAAAATAAGTAATATGTTTTAAATGCCCCTAAACAGAAAATACAGCAATGTACAATAGTATAATTAAAATGTGAAAGTTCATATAAAGTAAATATTAAAAATAAATATTTCCTAAATTTAACATACTAGAAAGAACTAAAGTTTGGCATATTTAAAACGTACATATGTGTTAAATTCATAAAATTTGTCTAATAAGTCTTTCCTAATAAATGCATCCATATTCAATTTACTTTTTGCAATGTCATTTGTGCACAGCAGCTACCCTTTATATTGTGAACATTTAGTGGTAACTGGTCAAACAAACGCTTCAAAATATGCTTCAAAAATTTCTGTTATGAAACAAACAGTGACATTTTGTGTATCAGAGATTCTGTAATAGACCTATTTCAAACATGGCTGCCTCCATGTGGGGGACCTGCTCTTTACTGCTTAAACTGGTTCAGTCAGGAACAACAGTGATCTAGTTGAAATGTTCATCTAAGGTGAGTTGTATTTTATAGAAAAATAAAATAATGACTTCATAAATATTACTTGCTACTTTTTGGTGATAAAAATGACTGGCTGCTGGTTTGTTCACCTGAATAGCCATTGCATAGATTTCATCACCAGCACATTTGATTTGAACATACTGAAGCACTGATGAACCAGACCAGCTGTTGGATGATAACTGAATAATACTGGACGATCATGAGACTAACACCTAAACATGCATAAAGTCTTAATGTATTAATGTAATTTGGATTCTAATGTTGGTATCTTTTTGAACACATACAGATGTCATCTGTTGTTTAATCTGATAGGATTAGGAAAAGGAAAAAAAAAAATCACAAATTCAAATTTTATTATTGCCGCCAATACTGAATTAGTAATGTTTCATATAGCATTATAGATAACTAGGTTGATCTTATAATCCTGATTTCTAATGAAACAGCTTTAGCAGCATGGTGGCCATTATGCAGGATTAAAAATGGCAGCCTGTATTAGTACATAGCCATCATATCTGATCTGACTGGCTGTCAAATGTAATAGGTCTTTTCAGTTGAGAAGGAGTGTATGTGGTGTGCACAGTTGTTGGACAGGCTGATTACATTAGAACTGTAGGGTGCTCTGTCCTGTAGCAGCAGTCATGCTTTTAAGCTGTGATTTCATCATTAATCATCTCTCTAGTCTGCGTTTGGTCCAATACTAATTTCTCATTGATTTTGTTGTGGTAATGCCAGTCAGTAAAGGAGCATGAATCTGCAGGCTTGAGAAAGATGGTGATGGGTAATTGCATTTCATTACTACTGTGACATAGGTCTAGCTACTGATTCCAGCCCCCCGCCCCCATCCTTCTCTCTTTCTTTCTGTCCATGCAGCTTTCAGAAGAAATACAATTTAGCTGCTTATCTCAGAGCATCCATATCAAGGGTTTTAAAGGAATACTCCAAATATGTTTAACCTAATCTCTGTAAAGCATATGGACAATATCATGGACAAGAACGTTTCTCTGTACTTAGTAAAAGAACTGGAAATCTGTTGACTCAAAACAGATGTTAAATGCAAGCTAATGGGTCGATACTGTAAAATCTTCCCATTCAAAGTGTGTCAGTGTGTTCTTTTTTAAATGCAAGGAACTTATTGGTCGTATTAAATGATAATATGCTGCAAATATGACAAAAATTAGGCTTAAAAAATGCTGGAGTGTTCCTTTAATGTCTTACTAGACCAGGCTTAAGTTTTTTAATGCCCATTTTGACCCGTATATGGACTGCGCTGCACTCACAGTTATAATGAGATAAAAACTGATGTGGTTTAAAAGCTTATTTGAGGAAGCGTTACCCTATGACTGTAAGAAATATATCTTCCTATCAGCTGACACTCTCTCTCGGACTAACAGTGAATCACTGCTCTGGACCCATAACATCTGCCATCATTTGAAACACTGCATCTTGTGTGTGACTGTTGTGTTCAGTCGCAATATATCCATTAATGGATGAGATGATAATTCAACCTAATTGCCTGTGATAGGTTCATTTTGCTCTTGGTTGAGTTATACAGTCTGAAGATCTTAGACTGTATGATCAGCTACTGCAGCTATTTGGCCAGAAAGCATATAATAGCATATTGACACCACCACCCCCCCCCCCCACCCACCCATAATCTACTGGCACCTCTTTCATGTGTTTGGTCTCATTACTGTAGTGTAGGGTTGTAGTTCTGGCTTATGTTTGACATGATTTCAAATTTAAAAATATAACATAATGACTAGTGTATGTTAGTTATGGCACATTAGTACTATTTCTTTCCTCATATGTCAAAACCTTCCATATTGGCTGATAATCAATACCATATACTTTATTTTTTTATTTTCTGAGCTTTATAAAGAGCAAATTTAAAAGTGACAATGTGCTTCCATTGTCGAGGCAGCTGATCGGAGCTGTGGCCGCAAGGTGGTTGGTGCTTGTCGGGGTGGCAACCCTCGTACCCGGTGGTGGACACCCCAGGTGGGGGAGGCTGTCAAACTCAAGAAAGAGTCCTACTTGGCCTGGTTGTCTTGTGGGACTCCAGAGGCAACCGACGAGTACCGAAGGGCCAAGCGAGGTGCAGCTGAGGCTGTTGCTGAGGCAAAAACACGGATGTGGGAGGGGTTTGGAGAGACCATGGAAAATGACTATCGGACGGCTCCTCGAAGATTCTGGCAAACAGTCAAGCGTCTCAGGAGGGGGAAACAGTTTCCCGCCGACACTGTTTACAGTGCTGGTGGAGAGTTGTTGACCTCAACTGGAGACATCATTGGCCGTTGGAAGGAATACTTTGAGGACTTTCTCAATCCCACCTGCATGTCTTCAAGAGAAGAAGCAGAGTCTGGGGACCTTGGGGGCGACTCACTCATCACTCAGGCTGAAGTGGCCGAAGTAGTCAAAAAACTCCTCGGTGGCAAGGCCCCGGGGGTGCATGAGATACGCCCTGGGTTTCTCAAGGCTCTGGATGTTGCAGGTCTGTCTTGGTTGACACGTCTTTGCAACATTGCGTGGACATCGGGGGCAGTGCCCCTGAATTGACAGACGGGTGTGGTGGTCCCTATTTTCAAGAAAGGGGACCGGAGGGTGTGTTCCAGCTTCAGGGGTATCACATTTCTCAGTCTCCCCGGTAAAGTCTATTCAGGGGTACTGGAGAAGAGAGTCCGGTTGATAGTTGAATCTCGGATCCAAGAGGAACAGTGCAGGTTCCGTCCCGGTCGTGGAACACTGGACCAGCTCTTTACCCTTGGTAGGGTCCTAGAGGGTTCATGGGAGTTTGCTCAAACAATCTACATGTGCTTTGTGGATTTGGAGATGGCATTCAACCATGTCCCTGTGGATATCCTATGGGGGGTGCTCCGTGAGTATGGGATCTAAGTTCTTTGCTAAGGGCAATTCAATCCCTATACAATCGAAGTAGGAGCTTGGTCTGCATTGCTGGCAGTAAGTCAGACTGGTTCCCGGTTGAAGTTGGACTCTGCCAGGGCTGCCCTTTGTCACCGATTTTATTCATAATTTTTATAGATAGAATTTCTCGGCATAGCCAAGGTGGATTGCTCTGTCCGGGTTGGGAGGGTGTCATTGCCTCAAGTGGAGGAGTATAAGTATCTCGGGGTCTTGTTCACGAGTGAGGGCAAAAGGGAGCGGGAGATCGACAGATGGACCGGTTCAGCATCCACAGTGATGCGGGCTCTGTGCCGGTCTGTTTTGGTGGAGAGAGTTGAGTCAGAAGGCAAAGCTCTCTGTTTACCGGTCAGTTTACATTCCAACCCTCACCTATGGTCATGAGCTTTGGGTAATGACCGAAAGAAAAAGATCACGAATACAGGCTGCCGAAATGAGCTTCCTTTGTAAGGTGTCTGGGCTCTCTCTTAAAGATAGGGTGAAGAGATCGGACATCCGAGAAGGGCTCGGAGTGGAGCCGCTGCTCCTCCATGTCGAGGGGAGCCAGTTGAGGTGGTTTGGGCACCTGGTTAGGATGCCTCCTGGGCGCCTCCTGGGTGAGGTGTTCCAGGCATGTCCAGATGGGAGGAGACCCCGGGGAAGACCTAGGACATGCTGGAGAGATTATATCTCTCAGCTGGCCTGGGAACGCCTTGGAATCCTCCCATATGAGCTGGAAGAGGTGGCTGGGGAGAGGAATGTCTGGTCTTCTTTGCTTGGGTTGTTACCCCCATGACCCGGACAACGGATAAGTGGAAGATGATGGATGGATGGATGGATGGATGGAAATTTAAAAGTATTCATGATCAAACTGCCCCAAAAAATACTTTCTTTAATCTTTGTCCAATTTCCATTTACTGCTGATATTAGCATGAAACCAGTATGTCAAGATGATGTCTAGTGATGAGATACACTACTGTTCAAAAATTTGAGGACAACCCAAATTTTCCTTCACAACAGCTTTATTTCTGAGAAAAAAATATTTTAATAATCATTTCAGAACAATGATAAGTTTACAGTCTGTAAACATCTAGGAAGTGAGGAGATCATTTGCTGTTTTGCGAGAAGAATGTTGTCGCATTTTTGTCTGATGTAGTATTCAGTCTGCTCAACAGTCCTGAGATTTCTTTGCTGGATTATTTGTTTCATGAGGCGACACATGTCTGGACAGCAAGAAGGACAGTTCAGCACCTGGACTCTTTTGTGAAGCCAGGCTGTTGTGATGGATGCAGTATGTGGTTTAGCATTGTCTTGCAAGGCCGCGCCTGAAAAATACATTGTCTGGATGGGAACATACTTAGTTATAAAACCTCTATTTACTGTTCTGCATTGATGGTGTCTTTGCAGATGGGTAAGCTGTCCATCCCATATACACTAATACAACCCCGTACCATCAGAGATGTAGAATTTTTAACTGTGTGCTTATAACAAGTTGAATGGTCCCTCTCCTCTTGGGTCTACAGGAAATGTAAATTTTTTTTACTAAAGTCTTTGAAAAAGAAAAATATTACCATATCAGCATTAGTGAAATAAGTGCTAGAGCACTAATGCTAGCTCAAATTCACATTATTCCTGCATCACATGATGCCGTGCACAAAATATATGCTAAACTTCCAGTGGAGTGTAAAGAGCTGTTCTAAGACCAAACTGAAACTAAATGCAGTTCAGCCTTCTAACATAGAAGGTAGAATGAATATTTGGTGCAGTAGCATTTGTGGATTTTACCATAGTCTCCAGATGGTTGGGGAATATTTTTCAACGTCATGGTTGACTTTTGAGTAGTAATGTATGTAACTGTACAATATAGAGTATAATATAATGTTTTAATAATTGTACAAAAGTTGGGTGTTGGGTGCCTCAAAATGAACACAACCCACTTGATTCAATTATTAGAATATATATATATATATATATATATATATATATATATATATATATATATATATATATATATATACAAAAATGTTTTGTTATTTCTTGGCAGATATACTGACCCTAGCAATGGCAAGACTAAATAAAGGTACTGGTTTCAGATGGATATCAGCAGAAATTCTATTTTATTTAAATTCTAATTTATTGTGAGATTCACAACCTCCTGTAGTGTAGATCCACCAAATGAAAGATAATCAGTGGAACTTTTAGCTTTAAACCTAAGCCACTTTCACTTCTCTGTTGCCAGTCATCACTTCCTGATGTCCATTTGAATGTAGCAAGCAGAGTTTTGGCCTCATGTCTTGGACGTCACAGTCTCCTATTTCACTTTTGTCAGCTCTCTGAAGCAGAATACTGATGGAATCTGGCAAATGAGGACGTTCTCCTTTAAAGCGTCAGATTTGAAATGGTAGGTATTATGGAGGATTAGGACATTGTGGCATTCTGAACTTTGTGCAAAAGGCTAATGACTGGAATCTGCTGCTCGGAGAGACTCTTGTTGTGTATTGATGACTTGCTCACATTCTTCTGAGTGATGCAACTTTTATTGAATTGTTTTTCTTCACTGAAAGCTGACTTCACTGAATTCCTCTCATTCTATAACTTTCAGGGCAGAAGGAGTCTGTTTAAAGGCTCTTCACTTGATTTCTCTTCCAGTGTCTACGTGGAGACACCAGAGAGTACACTCAGTGTGCAATGAATGAAGATGGACCAGATTCATTAATGAACAACCCAAAGTTTCTGCGGATGGAGAAGTGTAGGAGGTTTTCAGGTAACCACTGTTTGTTTTTTTTTCCATATTGTTAGAACCTTTCCAATGGTGAGCTTCAAAAATGTGCTTTTTTAAGCTGTTTTCATTAAATTCTAATAAATACAGTCATATCAGAACATTATGATCACTTACCTAATAGTAGGAATAACCAACCTTGGCTCAGAGGTGATCACTGACACTGTCCTTGTTGCTCCTGTGTTCATTTGATGTTCACTGTAATTACTCTATACCACAAACAGAGTCGTTGATCCATTACATTTACGTTTGAGGCATTTAGCACTATTATCTAGAGCAACTTACAGTTGGGGGTTAGGTGCCTTCCTCAAGGGCACTTCAGTCATGACTTACCTGGGGATCGAACCAGCATCCTTCCAGTCACAAGACCAGATCCCTAACCACCAGGCCATGGCTGTTCACTGTATTATACAGGGGTTAGACAATGAAACTGAAACACCTGACATGTTAGTGTGGGAGGTTTCATGGCTAAACTGGACCAGTCTGGTGGCCAACCTTCATTAACTGCACATTGCACCAGTAAGAGCAGAATGTGAAGGTTCAGTTAGCAGGTAAGAGCACAGTTATGTAGTATATTACAATGCACACAACATTATGGTGACATACCAGAGTTCAAAAGAGGACAAATTGTTGGTGCACGTCTTGCTGGTGCATCTGTGACCAAGACAGCAAGTCTTTGTGTCTAAATATTATTGAGCCACTTTGTGGTGTTTTGGAGGAGCGAGTCAGGACACGGTTTCCTCCACCAGCATCACGTACTGACCTGGCCACTATCCTGCAAGAAGAATGGCTTAAAATCCCTCTGACCACTGTGCAGGATATATATTGACCTGTGTAT